>JAOXYD010040535.1:0-13745 GCA_028565735.1 Pinacopodium congolense | reverse complement strand
AGAGAAGAAAACCAAGATTTATAGAGGTTCGCCTACCCCAAAGATAGGCTGCGTCCTCTCTCCAACTACTTGTTGGAAATTCACTAACAACAATCTTTGTTAAAGGCCAAGAGGAACCTTTACACAATCTTGTTCTAGGTCAAGAGGAATCTATCACAATCTTGATTACAGGGGTTAAGACGAACCCAATCCAATCTTGTTCTAAGGTTAAGAGAAACCTATACAACAATCTTGAATTCTAAGGCCAAGAGGACCTATCGCAATCTTACTTAAATAGGTGAAGAGTAACCCGTACAACAATCTTTTTATGGCAAAGAGTAGCCTTTCATCCACAACCAAATTCTATAATTTTTGTCCTATACGGACAGCCCCTAAACCAAGCTCCCTTGAGCTTCAAACCAAACTTATATATCTTATGACAACCTTGATCAAAATCAACACAAGATAAGGACTCAAATACAACAAATGCAATATGGAATGTTTAATGCACAATTAAGGCCTAACCAATCCAATTCACAATCAAATATTAATGAAATTCAAATCTTGATTTCCACAGGCCAAGAGTAACCTAACAACTCTATTTTAAATGGAAAATAGCAGCTAATAAATCAACCAAAGTCAATCCCCCAAAATTACTCACCTAAGCACACCTTCTATGGTGTTTTTCTAATACACAATCAATAAAACCAATTCTGAATATTCTAGAGGCAAAAAAAAATTATATCTAGCCTCCTAGCACTTTAATAGATCATAAAAAATTAAATTGAAATACTGAAAACGTGATTACATTATCAAAAAATTAGATTTCACCTATATGAACACAAGCTGTCAAATATATGTGCAGTCTTGAAATTTCAACTTATAAACACACGAATTTTGTTACCTAAATGATGCAAATTAAATACAATAAACCTAATACAATATCAATCTATATGTTAACAATGAATTGCAGTAGCAAACACAATTTTAACGCATCAATTGAATGATCAAAATTAAGCACAAAGTTAGAATGCTCAAACCTAGATAGCTTTGAGCAACCTGCAGAGATTGAGCTCAAACAAACAATATAATCACTCAAAAATTGAAACAAAAATACTATTACACTCTTAAGACCTTAATAAAACTAAAAATAAATAAATTTGTACTTCCAAAAACTGAGTAAAAGTCAAAATCGAAGTTAAACACAAAGTTGCAAAGAAAACACGTCAGTTTGGACAGTTTTGAGCAGTCTGTGTTCTTTGAGCTCAGACACACGATTTGAGTGCTTAAAAATTGAAGTAAATGATCCTATGCACTCTTGAGACCTTAATAAAAATGTGTATGATAATTTTGAATCAATAAAAATAGTTTTGCAAGCTCAGAATTGAAGAACATAGAAGTTCAGAAACGTTTAACCAAAACAGAGACAATTTTGGTATATTGATCTTTGAAAGCTTGAAACAGACGAATTAATGAATGAACAAATCAATTGAAAGCTTTCTAAATTTTTTCTAGGTATAAACTAACTAAAAATAAAAAATTTACAGCACAAGAAAATGATTTAAAACATCAAAATACAAATTGAATAAAGGTTGTACAGAAAATGAAGAAAACTTGGAGACTTTGAGAGATTTGATCTTGTAATTCGTTTTTTAGAGGTTCTAAACTTGTTAAATCTATTTAGGAAGCCTATATATAGTGTTGGGAGAGGTTTGGAGTCGTTAGGACCAAAATCTAGCCATTTGGGAGGTTAAAAAGTTGTTAATTCTGAAAAGAGAAACTACCGTTATAGTTTGACCCTTCAACGGCACCTCTGGGACTATCAACGGTGTCGTTGTTCCAAAAACAGCCCGCCGTTGATAGGGCAGGAAATAAAAGGTAAAACGGCACCCTTGGATCCCACCAATTAAGGATGAACAGCCCATCGTTTTATGTCTAGAAAAACATGAAAAACACTCCAAACCAACTCTAAAACTTTCCATAAAATTCCTAACTTTAAACAAGTTTTAAAACATAATTCAAGGCTAATTAAATTAAAAATCAATTCAATTAATTCAAAACATAAGAATTACCTTGATTATGAAAACTTTTTATTTTAAACAACTTAAAAACCTTTTCAATCAATTCATAAACCTTAGATAAACCTAAATTCATTCCACGAAGATGTTTAAACAAAGTCAGACATACATAAACAACACTTAAGCAATAATTCAATTAATTTAAACACATCAAACACACTAAAACAATTCATGTTGCATAACCACATAAATGATTAGCCTATATGTCACCTAATTCAATTCCTAATATACGAAAGCTATAATCAAATGTGAGAGCCCTTTTCAAGCATTGATTAAGATCAAGTTTAGGACATTGACACTTTAAGCCCTTTTCCTATACTCTTCCTAAACTACTTGATATTCAAACTTCTCTAGATGTTCAAGCTTGATCATCACTTGAGCTTTATCATTTGATCTTTGATCTTCAAGCTCTTGATCATCTAATGCTTGAGCTCTTCTACCTTAGCTCCACAGTTATGTTCTTACACTTTAGACATCAATTTATCTTATAAACATAAAAAACTTAAACATTAATGTTTTTTCATCATCAAAACACATGATTAAAACCACCTTGGTTCAACATGCTATATAACCTAGGTATGGTAGATGGAATCCCTCTTATGGGATTCATAATCACTTAGATCTGCAATATGGTGTGATATAATTAGAAGGATAAGGCACTCTACCTTTTTCTTGTTATCAACCAACGTCAAACCTCGAGTTAGTTGGTTTAATAAGGTACGCTTTTTTGATGTTTATCTCTTATACCATATGCTTCATGGCTTAGATGTGGTAGAGGGAATCTCACTCTTGGGATTCATAATCACTGAGATATGCAATGTGGTGTGATACAACCATAAGGATAAGGCACTCTACTTTTTTACCTAATTTTGAGGATTTTTGTTGAATAATGAGTTAACATCAGAGACGAACCTTTCGTTCTACCCTCCATTAAAATCAACTTCGATTCCCTTATGGCATAAAAGTATGAGAGAGTTTAAAGGCATTGGTTGGCCTTACTTGACATCCGTTGTAGGCTTGGGAGCATCTAGATGATGAGGCATGAGCTTAATTTGTCTAGGAGTTCTCTAAGGAGATGCTTGAGGCCTTGCATTATAATGCTTTAGCCACTATCATTGCCGAGCCATTGATTGCTCCTCTGCCTACTGCTTCAGCATTTGCTACTTCCAAGATCTCCCTTGAGACTATTCATGCTTTGTTGATTATAATCTATCCTTTTGATCTGGTCTTAACCTACCATAGTAGTTCCCATTTAGGAGTTATTTTACGTTATTTTTGTTTTTGAACTCAGAATGTTATTTTTTTTAATTTCAACTGTGTTTATGATCACGAAAATGTTGATTTCCTTTCCATATGATGTTTATACATATATCCAGCTTTTTATTTTCGACGAGATGTTTAACAAATTTATTACATTTTGCCTTTTTCAAAGATTGTCTTCATTAATCATTCATTACAGGATTGATATAAGGAAGCCTTTTTACTACACTTATCCCTTTACCATATGATATTATGATATTCAAACATTGAGGATAATGTATAATTAAATTTAAGGGAGGGATGGTCTCTATTTACATCTTGTCCTAAAGCTTATTAATTTCGTTCTTTTTCTTTGTAAAGGTTAATAGCTTTATGGATATTTTTTCTTCTTTGATAGCATATCATTGATATAATTCAATATTATTTTGATTATTTTGATGTCTTAAGATGTTTATGTGATTTAATTATGAGTGTTAATGACTATGTTCATTTTATTTACTTTATTAATTTAGAAAATGAATATTTGATGAACATTATGAGATCTTATGTGTAAAATGAGTCTATATGAGTAATTATGATTTTTTGAAAACATGTTTATCTTATAAATTATTAAAATTGTATGAAAACATGAAAAAAAATGTGTGAATAAGTGAGAAAAGTAAATTCACTCCATTGGCTTTATACATACCTATAAAAAGGTAAAAGTTAAAGAGTAGTGTTAGTGACCAGTTGATGTAAGTGACCTATTGAGTAAATGGGAGTATTCATAATAAGATGTTTACTTTCAAGTTAAAAGACTAGGTGACTTCTCAACCAAGCCATAAAAAGTTGATAATCAAGTTTTATTTCTTGAAAAAAATTAAAAATAAAATGAATAAAGGAAGACGTGAATGTATTAGAAAGTCAGAGCATATTACTTATTGCATATTCATTTTATTCATAAGATTAAGTTGTGTGATTTGAGTTGAAGTTTGAATAATTATGAAGTAAATTAAACCCACTAGTGATTTGACATGAATAATTAGTCACATGACATTTTGATGATCTATTAGTTTTGAATGATTGATGAAGAGGTTTTAATGACTCTGTTTGATGAGAATAACAGTTTCCACATCGTTATAATCCATTTGAAACTTTAAATGATGAATTGGTTTACTTGAGGATAAACAAAAACTTAAGTTTGAGGGAATTTAATGATGTATAAAATTTATATATTTAGTGATACATTTATTATTTAATTTTGCACATATTCCATTGGAGAAAAGCTTTAAGGACATAAAATGTAGTTTATGTTGTTGGCTTAGAGTAAAAAGTCTCGGAGAGTAGTTGCCATTTTCATGAGCCTTTTGTAATCTCTACTTGGTTTCTGTTAAGTCGGATTTCATTACTCCCTTACATTTATTATGTTTATGTTAATGCTTGAAACATAAATAAGAAGCTTGTGCCGTTGGCTTGGAGTAAGGAGTCTTGAAGGAAGGGTTTTCATGTTATGAGCATTCTCTTCCTTTGCTTTGGTTTCTTCTAAGTTGGATTTCATTATATTTTTTATATCTATTGTTGATTTTTTTTATTATTCAAGGTGTTAAAGAAGCTTTGGTTATTATTCTAGTTATAAAAAGTCTTGGAGAAGAAATTGTCATGTTATGAACACTTTAAATCTTTAATTTTAGTTTCATCTAGTCTTGCATTCATTGTTTCTTTGGATCTTAAAGTGTATTTCTTGTTAAGAAAAATTACATTTTGGGCTTGAATGAATTGGACAGCTTGTGCATGAATTGATATATTGATCTTTGACTAATTATATTTCAGCACATTTTGTGGTTTTATAACTTGTGGAAGTAGATATTGATTTGAGTACCCAAGTTGTCTTAATATAGTTGAGATATGGAATTGTTCTTGACATCATTACACCCTTTAGATTAAGTTGTTCTTTAACACTTTAATATCAATACATTGATTGCTAACTTAGTTTAGGAAAAACTTGTTTTAGTCTTTGTTTAAAATAACCAATTTGATAGGTTGATTAATAGCTCAACATTCAAATTAGTACTCAATAATACTTCCTTGTAGGAATGATACTAAACTTATCTCCATATTATGAAAAATGATAGGTGCACTTCTTTATAGTTGTGAGTAGTATAAAAGTAGTTGTTTTATTTTAAAACTTGGCATAAGCAGAGCATTGAGCTTATCTTCACACATACCATTAACATACACTACGGGCTTCGCACATACCATTACAAATTAAACTTATGAACTCCTTATGAAAGGAAATCATGTTTATAAGGCATCTTAGACTAAACATTTCCATAAAATGTGTTTATCATAAATGTTTCATCTATGAAGCGTTTCATAGTTCATTTTCTAGATGGTGGGATAGAAAATGGTTTTTGCTCTATATAGTACTTTTGCTAATTGTGGAATCATTTTTTTCAATATATTTACGTGAAGTTCAAGCTTGACATTTCTCGACATCATCTTTGGTTATTTGTTTTTTTATAAGAGTAAGGAGGCAAATGTTGATTCATTTATTTAAAATAATAACTACTTTGGGAAAGGAGTATGGGAATTGGTTAGGAAAACAAAACAAAAATATTTATGATCTACATATTGCTTTAAATGCCCATTTAAGTGACATATAGCTTTAAATTCTTATAAAAAGAGAATTGAACCACTATTTTGAAATTTTAACATGAAACCAGCAAACATATGATTTCTTATGGATTAGAGGCTTTTTCCCCTTTGATGGAGAGATAAATAGCCTAACTTTATTTCCTTTCATTTTCTTGACAACCAAACACTAAACACCAAATATAAAAAAAAGAATAGTAAGAGAATAAGAATTTGAGAGAGGGACGATGAAAAAAATTGTCTTCCCTTATTTTAAATTCATATTTTACTTTATTAATTAATTTTATGGGGCTTACACATAACTAGACCCTATACTAGTAGTATAGGTCCCAAAAAATTTGAAAAAAAAGTGTTCCATTTAACTAATGAAGTTAAGGTCTAAGATTCTTCTTGAACTTTTCAAAGCGTTAGATTTTTTGAATATTTTAAAACGTTAAAGTTTGACCTAAACTTTGTTGCAAACATTAAGGTCTAATTTGATCTTTTTGTTGGTATATGTATATTCTCATAATAAGTTGGTTTAGAGAAACACACCATAAATCAATTAAAAAACTTAAGGTTCTAATCTTAAAAACATTATTAGATAAATCTTTTTAATTGATTCCTTGGATTTAAAAGAGGAGTAGTATTATGAACTTATTAAAATAACTCCTAACTAAAAGAGGAGTAGTATTTTTAAAGTATTAAGTATACTAACATAAAGACTATAAATGGTTAATTGAGTGAAAATCAAGAGAGTTATAACTGTAGATAAAAAGATTTGGTTGTTGTAACTAAGGATGTTAAACATTTTTATTAAATTATAGAAAACCCAAAAATGTTAATAATATAAAAAATGAGTCAAGGTAAACCTAAGTTTCACAAAATTTAGCTTAATTAATTATAAGTACTTAATCTAAAATTGATTTATGGAGTAAATGGAGCTAAATATTTTTCTAGTTCAAACTTATTCAAATATCAATATCTAAAGATGAGCCTGATTCAAAGTCTAAATCATTAAAGTTTTAGACATGATTTAATAAAATTTCCATTTGGTATCACTTCTATTGTTATTTTTTTGGTTTTTGCTTCTTATTTTTAGTTTATATATTTTTTAAAAGAAAAAATAGAAACCTATTTGGTTGACATTTGTAATAAAAGAATTGAAAATAAAAATATGTTTGATTGAGATTTGTGACACCAAAATATAAAATAAATTCAAATGTTTAGACCAAAACACTCTTGTGCACCTTAAAAATACACAATAGTTAATAGATGATGTCAATTACATAATGTAGAAAATTTTGTTTTAAATTTGTTTTCAAAACGTGGAAAAAATGATTTTTTATTTCTCTATTTTTGTGTTGGTCTTCTTGATTTTGAAAATAGAAAATCAAAACAAAATGTAGCATATATATATATTTTCTTAGTTTTCATGTTAAAAAACAAAAATAGAAACTAAAAATAGAAATAATAAAAATTGACCTTAAATTTAATCTACTTAAAATTTACTAAAGTTATAAGTAAATTTAAGTGTCGACTAAATAGAAAATTATTGTTAAAGTATCTATAAATTTATTATTATTGAACCAAGGTAGGATATAATATATGTTTTAATGATGAAGAAGCACAATTGTCACTAATGATTTGGCTTATATTGAAAATTTTAAAAGATAGGTAGTATGGAAGATGTATTAGAATGGAAATTAGAGTCTAACAGAAATTAACATGAAAAGAAAATTAAGGATGAGAAACCAAGGGCAAGCGAGTTAATATATTGGTTAATTTGTGTAACGTTTGATGTAAATCTTATATTATTAATCATAATTTTTAAGGATTAACTATTGCATAATCATTTACATTTAAGTTTATTATATATAGTGGTCCATGATCAAAAGGAAAATTTAGGAAAGTTTTTAAAGAAAACCCTCTTGATGAATTAAATTATTCTAGAAAATTTTTGAATGTGTTTAAATATTTTTGAAAAGGATGATTTTTGAAACTTTGAAAAAAGTATAAAAATGTTTGAAAAGTTTTTCTCAGGGGGGATGGTTGACAAATATGCATTACTGGTCAACTAGTGGATGAATTTGGATATATATTGGTTGATTCACAAGGTTTAAACTAGTCAACTAATGTTTTGAAATTGGTTAGATGAAAATTTTCCAGGTGGTCCACTAATCAATCAATGTATGTCTATAATTGATCAATGTAAATGAATATGATGCATGTTTTTGTGACTAGTTGTTTGATTAGTCAACTAGTATAATATATTGGTCGACCGGTGGGTAAGACTAGTCGACCAATGTGCTAGACTGATCAACCAATGTGCTCGACAATTATATAATGACTATTTTGGCTTGTGAAGTAAACAAGTGAGTCTTTATAAATTGGATGAAAGGTTAAAGCATTTGCGAGAAGTTTAAGACATTTGAGTTGAGTTTTTTTTTCTTTGTGAATGATGGGAGGTTTAGGTTATTGGTACATTCGCATTATATTAGTTAGGCCCTAAATTTTTGAAGTGTTCAATGAAGATATCTTGATTTTCATTTTATCAATTGGAGGGCTCTGGTTGAGCTTGACGATTTAGGTTCCTTTTTATGAATTAAAGAAGATTGAATATAATTGCTTTTCATCCATTAAATAAAATTGTAAGGGTTTCTCTTCACCCATTGAAGAAGATTGCTAAGGGTTCCTCTTAACTTTTATAAAATATTGATTATTAGTGAAAATTTGAAGTATGACTTAGAAGTTAGATGTAGGCAAAGAGTTATTGTTAAACCATTATAAAATCAATTTGTGTATCCTCTTTTCTTCACTCTTTTTATTTACTTGTCACTATGATTGTTATTGGATTTCTTAAATTTAAATTATATTGACATAAATTGACATTGGCAGTATCATCATCATTATCATCATCATAATTAAATTATGGTTAGAAGCATCATAAGTTAGAAAAATTGAATTTAGTATAAGAATTTTGAAACACCTAATTCACCTCTCTTTTAGGTTCCACATAGGGACCAATAACGGGTATAAGAGTGAGGAATCACATATTACATTCATTTCTAATAGAATAGTGAGTAGATCGATATGGAACAAATAGATTTACCCTCTTTATTTGATGGTAACAATTAAATAAATTAAAAAACTAGGATAAAGCATTTCTCTTTGTCAGTAAGTTTAAATCTTCAAGAAGTTGCAAATAATGGCCAATATATTCCCATTAAAGTTGTAGGTGAAAAACAATTAGCTATAGTGGAAGAAGAATGAGATACTTATATAATAAACTAGTGTCTTTGGATAGAAAGACAATACTCACTTTGTTTTGTGCATTAAGTAAAAATGACTTTAATAAAATGCATACGTTAATTAGCTCATGAGATTTTGCACACTTTATAAGTCATACACAAAGACACAAATCAAGTTAAGGAAAATAAAATAAGAATGCATCAATTTGAATTATTTCATGTGGAACTTGGTGAATCAATTTCTAGTATGCATGCTTGATTTATGGATACTATTACTTCTATTTAAAGTTTAGGTATAAGCTACAATAATATTAATTTAGTGAGAAAGATTCTTAGGCATCTTTTAAGATCATGGGACACAAAGGTAATGGATATAGAGGAAGCTAAATGCTTGACCACCTTTCAATTAAAAAAATTGTTTAGGTCACTCTTCACCCATGAGATGAGGATGGATGAATTGCATGATGCGAAAGTAGTCCCAACAAGAAGAGGTGTATTGTTCTAAGCCTGTAAAGAAGAGGAGATTTATGGTGATGGCATCTCTATAACTAAAAGTGAAGATATTGACGAATTTGGTAGGAAATATACGCCTTAAGGCTAATGAGGATGATGAGGTTCTTTCTTACTCACAATCTTCAAATGAAGATGATTATTTTTTTGATTTAACATATGATGAATTGGTTAAGTGTTTAAAAGTAATGACTTTGAAAAGGAATAAACTTTCTTCCAAACAAAAAGAGACATTAAAACTTTTGGATTCTTACATGTTAGAGAATGAGAAATTAAAGAATGAAATGTATGATGTGTTATAATATAACAATATGGTTATTGTTAATAATAATCAATATGAATTGATGCATTAGAATGAGGCAAAAAAGAAGATCAATGTCTTTAAGAAGTCACTGTCAAAATTCACTTAAGGAAGTGTGAAGTTAGAAAACAAATTTGGAGCTTTAAATTTACCAAATGATAGGCATGATTTAAGTTGAAATAATAAAGGCTCTAATCTATGTTTTGATGATGACAAAACATAAGTGTTACTAATGATTTAGTTTATGTATAGCTTTTAAAAGATAGGTAGTATGAAAGATGTATTTGAATGGAAATTGATGTTCCACATATATTAAGATGGAGAGCAAATCGAGGATGAGACATCAAAAGCGAGTGAGGTAATATAAAGGTTAATTTTTTTACGTATGAATTTTTGTGAGTTTTTTAAAGTACTTTAATTATTTTAAGGACTTAACTATTGCATAATCATTTATATTTATGCTTATTACATATAGTGTTCCATAATAAAAAGGAGATTTTGGGAAAATTTTTAAGAAAATCCTCTTAATGAATTAAATTATTTTAGGAGCTTTATGAATGTATTTGAATTAAGTATTTTTTAAAAGAATAAAATTTAAAACTTTAGAGAACTTAGCAAAATGTTTGAAAATTTTTTTTAGGGGGGAGTGGTATAACAATATGTCTTGCTAGTTGACTAGGGTATGAACTTTAATGTATATTGGTTGATTAGTACTGTTTAGAGTGGTTGATCAACATTTTGAAATTAGTTGGGTGAACACTTTTTTGAAAGAAACAATGGGACATTGGTTGACCAATATAAGTAAAATTGTGAAACTAGTTAACTAGTGTTGTTGAGTGGTTAACTAATATATGTTGAGATTTGGCATATTAGTCGACTAGTGTGCGAGAATGGTTAACCAATATGCCTGACTGGTCGACTAATGGTCTCAAGAGCTATTTAATTGTTAGTTTCTAACTAGTAGATTTTGTGAATTTATTGTATATAATGATTTTAAACAGCTAACTAAGGTTTCTAAGTTTATAAATATATGTTCTAAAAGATGTTTAAAGTGATACAAGTGAAGTTTTTTGATATAGATAAAGCATTTGAAAGAAGTTTTAGGAATTTAAGTTTTTGTGAATGTTAATTTTTTTTTAAAAATAAGAAGTTTAGGTTATTAGATCATTCATATTATGATGGTTGAACCCCAGATTATTGTGGTATTTAGCAAAATATCTAGATTTATATTTTATCAATTGAGGGGGCTTTGGGTTAACGTTGAAGTTAAGGGTAATTTGATGATTATTATTAAGGTTTTCTCTTGACCTTAAAAATATTGATTATTAGTAAAATTTTCAAGTGTGACCTAGGGAGGCGTAAAGTG
The DNA here is from genome assembly GCA_028565735.1 of Pinacopodium congolense. Taxonomy (NCBI): domain Eukaryota; kingdom Viridiplantae; phylum Streptophyta; class Magnoliopsida; order Malpighiales; family Erythroxylaceae; genus Pinacopodium; species Pinacopodium congolense. The sequence goes on along the minus strand of JAOXYD010040535.1, from coordinate 2,390 downwards.
CTATTGTTAAACCATTATAAAATTAGTTTGTGTATCTTCTTTCCTTTTCTCTTTTTATTTACTTACCATTGTAATTACTATTGGATTGCTTAAATTTGAATCAAATTGATATAAATTGGCATTTTCAGCATCATCATCATAGTTGAATTATGGTTAGAACCATCATATATTAGAAAAATTATTTTTAGGTTTAAGAAATTTTAAAACACCTAATTCACACCTTCCCTCTTAGGTTCCATATAGGCTAACAATTAGTATCAAAGCTATAGCTTAAATTAGATTTATTTATAATGAAATAGTGAGTAGGTCAATATGTCACAAATAGATAAATCTAATTTGTTTGCTAGGAGTAATTGCATAAATTGAAAAATTAAGATGAAACATTTAGTTTTGTCATTAAGTGTAGATCTTTAGAAGATGTATATGAATGGAAATTGGAGTACAAAAGAAACTAACATGAAGAGAAAATTCAGATGAGACATCAAGATCAAGTAAGCTAGTAACTTTTGATGTAAATACTATCTTACTTATCACAACGTTTTTTGAGGGCTCAACTATTACATAATCATTTGCATTTAGATTGATAAAGTGTATAATATTAATATAATTTACAATATTTTCTAATATTTTAGTGTTTTGATTATGTTATATGTTTTGCATAATAAATTAAAGAGTTTAAAGTAACATGGGTTGTTTTGTTTAAGTTTTATTGGGTCAAAGGGATGGAATTTGGCAAAATAAGACAATAGAAAAATGTGAAGAAATAACAGTATCATTCAACTTGAATGTAAGCATCATTTTTTTGAGAAAAAAAGTCAAAAGATAAACATGGATCTTAAACAGTGTTGTTTTGATTTCTAAACACCATCATTTTGCTCTCAGTCTCAATAAAAATAATGGAACATGATCACAATGCCTTTTTATGCCAAATCTAAGTGCCCATTTATGTGCAAACAATCCTATATATGGTGGGAATTCTGGAGGAAAAGGAACCCAACTACCCCAGATGCATTATTAAGGGTAGAAAATCCTAGAAAGTTATTATAATTCACATAATAGGAGATTTAAAGCTATTCTAAATACTCTAAAGAGGGGGAGAAATAAAAATGAGAAGAGAAAGGAGAAAGGAAAAAGGCAAAAAGCTACATTCCAGTCATCATCTTTAACCTTTGTCATGTAGCATCATTGATTTTTGTCATCTTCTCATTTGTTTCTTTTCTACTATGAGTAGCTGATTTATTTTCTTACTACTCAAAGGATAATCAAAGTTAGTTAGAGAATTATGAGATCTAACTGATTGCATTGTTTTCACAAGATTCCTAAGTATTTGATGTGCTTGTGCTAAACATACTTATGTTTTAAATAAATATAAGCCAATCAATCCCAACAACTATGCTAAAATATGTAATGAGGCAAGTTATTGCAATGTAGTAAAGCTAATGTGAATCCAAGTTATCGATCCTTAAGGATTATGATTACTAGAGAATTCCTATCCTTACTATCTAACCTACTTAAAAGATGTTTGATTGATTAATTAATGAAAACAAGCTAAAGAAAATAGCTAAAGACAAATCCAAAGATAACTCGTAATAATAAAAAAGCTATTATAAAGTTTGGATCTAGATTGCTTATCTCCCTAAGATGTGTTTATATTCATTATTTAACATTGATTTAATAGACTTTCTAGATTATCTTCGATTGTAGATCTCCTAAATTATATTACAAACTCACATTCAATTCATGCAATTCCTATTTAATTTAACAAATAAAGTAGTTGCTCACACTATCTTAATTCATTAATTGAATGCATTTCTAAGTTTTATAGAACCTATTGTTTTAATTAAGTTCACACTTAACTAGACATTTCATGCAAGCCTATATTTAAGGACTCCATGCAAGATTCGTCACCTATGGTTGATCTAATCATATATTTGATTTGGTCCATCTAAAGATATGGAATTATCTACTTGAGATTGAATTTTGCACTGGGACAAATATTTAAAAACCAATATCAATTAAATCCATAGGTAATTCAAGGAAAATCAAGAAATTCATATTAAATAAAAGAAAGCAATGTAATAGTACATTTTATGGTTCATAACAATCTAAATCTTATAAGAAACTTAGCTCCAAAACAATATAAAAATCACAATAAATATCATAAAAAGAAAAGGGATAGAAAGGCTTATAATTAAAGCTCTTAAATCTCTTGACTTCTTATTGATTATTGTTTCCAAACCCAATATTAATCTTGAATTCTCTATGTTTTTAATCCGACCTTTTGCTTTAATCTTGCTAAAAAACTTTTAAAGATGATTTAGAAATCATCTATAGGGTTTTGGGGGCAGCTATGGGGCTTTAAGGAACAAAAGACAATGAGAAAAAGACCT
>JAOXYD010040524.1:0-13746 GCA_028565735.1 Pinacopodium congolense | reverse complement strand
TCAAACTCTAAGATTTCCATATTGAATTCTTCTTGAAACATACATATCTTTAATATTAACATCATAAACTTAAACCAATAGTAATCAAACATGTTTTATTATCATCAAAACTAGGATTGGTACCTCCCTTGGTTCAACAAAATTAAATTTTATGATTTAGGTTGAAGTTTGAAGATATAAATTGAGTTCCATTGTAAACTGATGCAAGTAATTAGTTACATGACATTCTTTATGATCCATTATGATTGAATGAGTGATGAAGAACTTTCAATGACCACGTGTGATGAGATTAGTTATTTTCCTAAAATTATTTTCTACATGAGGTTAGATGATGAATTAGTTTATTTGAAGAAAAGCAAACACTTAATTACGGAAATTTGATAAGAGGTAAAATATGTTTCTTTGTTATTGTGTTGTTATGTGAATTTTGCATATTACCCATTAAATTAGACTCTTAATGAAACCTTTTTATGAATTGTAGGTACATGTTGGATTAAAAAGGTCAAAGAGATAAAAGAATTAATTTTAAGAGCAAAATTCAGAAGAAAAATGATTAAAGACAATGATGCCATTATGAAAAGTGTAAAGACCACTGTTATGGTGCTTGATAGAAGAAAGAAGATAAATACTAGGACACAGCAGTGCCTTTATAGTTACAAATATCACTGTTGTTATTCTAGAGTAGAACAGTAGATGAATGGCACCTTATAGAATGATGTTGTTGTGCCTGATTTCAAGTGCCATTTTGGTCTCTAAACCTTATTCCTTTCAAATTGATTCAACTCTTCATTCATAGCCACAATCTAACTCTCATCACTTAAGGCTTCATCTATAGTCTTAGGTTCAATGTTGGATAAAAATGCCATATGGGACAAGTATTTAAAGGTTGATCTAGTTGCTACACCTCTTCCTACTTCACCTATAATTTGGTTGGATGGGTGATTCTTTTTATATCTCCACTCTCTTGGTAGGCTTACTTCCTCACTTGGTTCAACAATAGACCCATTAGGTGAAGGATGGACATCTAAGGTGTCTTCCTTAGGCTCTTCTAAACATAAATTCTCTATATTTTTAGATAAACCCAAATCATTATCAACAACACTTTTCTTAGCATCAAAGGGGTTAGCTTCATCAAAAACAACATTCATTTATATCAATAGTGAATATATTTCCTACTCTCTTACCAATAAAAACAATATAATTATCAATCACATTAGAAACTATGCAAGATTTCCCTTCAAAAGAAACTTTAAAACCCTTATCACATAATTGATTACACTTAACACATGATGCTTTAAACCTTCTACTAAAAGTATATTGTTAATGGTGGCATTATTCTTACCAATTTTCCCAATGCCAATTATCTTACCTTTAACATTGTCTCTATATGTCACATATCTACCGTCTTTTCAAAACCTCCCTTTAACTCTCTCATCTCTCTACACTTTCCCAACCTAAAATCAACTTTTAAACTTCATTTTTATGTATCAGTCCATGATAAGGGTGTATTTTATATTATTTCCATGGGTGATTCTATGTGATTTCATCCTTATTTTGATATATAAATACCTAATTTATATTCATTTTGAGTTTGAGTGTAGGATTGATCTTTAGATACAAATTCTAATGGAAAAGACCAAGTTTAGGAGAGTTTTAGAGAAGATTTATGCTATAGTTGAATTCTAGAGCATCAACGGTGAGTTTATACGACGTCGTTGATGCCCTAGAAACCACTGTTAAAGGTCACACATCATGCCTTCAACAAGGGTTTGGACAGGGTGCTATTGAAGTCTATTAAGGGCCTTTAAGTGTAAAAAAACAATATTTCTCCATATAAATCAAGGGCAAATAGTGTCTTTTTCTTCCAAAATCAACCTAAACCACAAGAGGACTATATAAGGATGAAATGAAGTGCATTTTAGGAGTTTTGGCTACTTTCTCCTTTGTTCTTTGTCTTAGTTTAGGTTTTTGGTTTCTTTCTTGTTTTAGTTGCTAATGTTGTTGAGATTTCATGTTTTAGGCGTTGAATATTTTCCTTTATCTATGTTTTTACTACTGTTTGTTATTTTCATTTATTTTCTTATTATTTCATTTGGATTTTGTTAAATAATTTTTAAATCTTTATTTATTAATAGTTTAATTCTTAATCTTAATTTCTAGCCTTGTCTTTCTTGTTTTTTTTAATGTTTCCTACAATTTCAATTTGTGTTCTTTCTAATTTCAATATGTTAGCTTAGTTTGATATGGGTTAAAAGGTATCTAATGGATTAATGGGTTATAATTTTGAGAATTTCAATTGGGTTTTGTGTTTTATGCTATAATTCAGTTGAAACTTTGATTAAATGCTAAGAATTAAGGATTATGTATATGATTGATTACCCTATTAATAATTTCTATGCTAGGTTTGATCTTTTGATTCATAATTTTCATTTGCGAAATCCATTAGGGGCAATAAGCCAATTAAATTTATAATTGAAACTTAATCAACTTAGCCTAAAATTTTGATTAGGGTTATAAATACTTGTACGTACTGGGTTATCATCTGGGTTAAGGTGATATGCATACCGTATCGGGCCATTATACCAGTTTGTATTATAAATATTGACTTGTATTGTATTATATCAGATCAGTATCGAAATATCAAGGAACAATTTGCATATAATAAAAGCATTAGTCGACCGATAACTTTTAATTTCTTGACCAAGAGCAAAAAATAAGATTATCGGTCTACCAATACCAAACTATAGATCGACCGAATGAATGTCTTTAGAATTGTATTGTTCCAAAATTTAATCAGTCGATCAATACTAAACCATTGGTCGACTGATGGTGCTATTAAAAATCCATATAGAAGCCCTTTCTACCATTTTTTCTCTTGTTCCCTTTTCTTCTCTCTCAGCCTCCCCTGACTCTATATTTCCATAGCTAAAAACCTCTTATTTTTCACATAAAAATCATATATTTAAGTTTAATCCTTCACATATTATTTTAATTTACCTCCAACCTTAAAATACCTCCTAAAATACCAAACAATTACAAAAAACCAAAAATTAAAAATTTCATTTTCAAATTATTTTTCATCAATTTTTAAAATTTCAAACTAGATCCTGGTAAGTTGCAAGAAGCTTTAGCATCCCTTAGCATGTACAACCATATCCATCAGCCATTTTGAAGATTTTGAGTTGAGATCAGAAAATTTATCAAATTAAAAATTTAGGAATTTTCAATTTTGTTTATTTTCCGTCAATTACTTATTAATTAGTATTTAGTTCATCAATTTTAAGTATTGTGTAAGTTGAATTGGATATGAATGCATATCGATTGAATCAATTTCAAATTAAGGTAAAATTAGGGTTTCAAAATTGGAAATTTTCAATTTTGGGTGAAATTATGTTATGTTTTATGAAATTAAATGTATATTCATGTAATTAGATATATGAAAGAGCTAATAGAATTAGAAATTACATTTTAGTTCGTCGAATTTGAATTTTCCCAATTTAGGAATAGATAAATTTGGGAATTTTCAATTTTTGTTGAAATTGTGTTATATTTTACAAAATTGAATGTATATTCATGTAATTAGATGTGTGAATGAGCTAATAGAATCACTAATTGTATTTGATTTTATCGAATTTGAATTTTCTCCAATTAGTTAATTTTGCTTAATGTGTTAATCATTTATATTGATTTGTACGGGTAGATGGAGTGTAGTTCAATGTTGCGTTGGTTATGAGACTTAGAAAATTTTAACGATTTTGAAACAATTTTATTTTAAAAACCAACTAAATTTAAGTAAATCTTTCGCAAAAGTAATATAGTAGAGTAATTTTAAGATTTCGGATCTCGAACCCACAAGGAAAAAGGCTTAATTACTAGGTTGATTAAATTACAATTATTTAGGAAAATCTAAACAATTTGATCAAAACCTTAAAATTGCTAAACTAGCCTAACTTGGCTTAAACACTTCAAAATTGATTTTTAATTGCTTTTGAAAATTTCTGAAAAATTCTAAATATGAAAACTAGCTAAGTATTAAGTGATTTTTGATTTAATTAGCTAAGTATTAGGTGATTTTTGATTTAATTGAGCTTTAAACACATTTAAGGGTTATAGTTCCTTCATAAAATGAAAATAAAGCTATGGTTAGGACTTTACTTTTTTTTCCATTAAACCTTGTTTAAAGTTTAGTTATGATTCAAATACAGTAAATGAGCTTTAATTTCAAGAAGGTGAGTTTTGGACGTTTAATCTCAGATTTCTAACTCTCATAAAAAATCCAAGTTTGGTTATTTAAAGAATAATTTGTGTTACTTATTGATTATTCTATCAAATTAAAATGATTTCTCAAGTTTAACTTGTCTTAAACTATAATCCTAGGTGGTTAGCCCAAAATCAAATCTTTTAAACCTTCAGTAAACAAAATGTAAAACAAAGTGTTTAAAGCCTATATGTTATTAAGAATAAGGATGAGAGAAGCAAGAATGTCTCTCTTTTTTTCATATATGATTCTGCTTGATTCGTCCCATAAATATGAGTTATTTTTTTTGTTTTTACAGCTTCAGTAGCCTCCCACATGTGTTAACAGATAAGAACATCAATTTAGAGCACGCATAAGATGAAATTTTGGAATTTGAGGTTGATATTGTTGACTGTATCCATCAACGGTAGGGTGAGTCGACGCACAATGCCAGATTGTAGATTGCTCTTGTTAGATGCATGCTGAACTCATCAATGGCACCCTGCTCATCCATCAACATGACCTTGAGAAGGTTTTGTTGATGGTCAGAAATAAGGAATTTTACTTCTAAGTTTTGATCCAATCTCCATCTTTAAGCTTCATCCTACAAATTAAACATAATAATAAATAAATTTAACATTTAAACACTGAATTAGGGGTCATAATTTAACAAATTAGCCATTAAAACACAATCAATTTGACCCTTATCAATTCGCCCACACTTAAGAATTTGCTTATCTTCAAGGAAATTAATTCATCACTAAGTTCATAATAAGATGTAAATGTATAAAAATTAGTTCACTATTAACAACATCATTAGTGAAATAGTTTCTCTATCCCTTAAAAAAATAATGACACATGGAAATGTTATATACTAAGTTCATCACATCAAATCACAAATGCAATTAACTCAGTTCATAATTTTTCAATATTCAACCTAAATCACAAAAATCAATTCCACATGTAAAAGACAATATACTGAGTTTAATGAATTACTTTTCGACACTTCCACATATTTGGTTAAATTAAAAACATATTTTAAGTTAATATGTGAGCATTTAAGCTTGGTTGAGAAGTCACTCAATCTTATAACTCGAAGGTGAACATTTTGCCGTGAACAACTCCCGGTTTATCAATTGAGTTACCTACCATCAATTAGCTACTAGCACCACTCAATAATTTCAACTTTATGATTTTAAATATGGTTAAAAGTTAGTGGAGGGAAAAATTGCTCACTTATTTATTTTAATTTTGATTTTTTTCTCTTTTTATGGGGTTAATTCCAGTTCTTTTTCAATTTTTTTTGAATGATAAAAGTGTCTTAAAAGAAATTATAAAATTACTCAGTAGGTTGCATTCTATAAGTGGAATATCCTTCTGGTTATTAGGTATAGAATTATCTAAATGATGAAATGAGGTAAAAGCATTTGATTTTTAATATGTTTAATTAAGCATATAAAACTTCCAAGTATCAAAATATTTAAATTCAATAGAAAATAAAGAGAATAATAAGTAGTAAAAGTGAATTTTTTTTTACCATTTATAGACTATGATGAAATTGATGATAAATCAAATTACTTTAAAACAAATAAAACTTAAGTTTATAACCAATATGATCCCTTCCCTACCCCTAAAATAAATATTGTCTCAATGTTTAGTAAATGAATTGAAAAGCATAATGTATGAGAGTAGGAAAAGAAGTACACCCATTAGATATAGACTTGAAGATCTGTTGGTGAATTTGTAGAAACTGGAACAACCAAATGCACCAAACACAGAAAAGAACAAAATAATGCTCCACTTATATAAATATGCAATCCCAATACAACCAAGGAGCCATAGTACCTCAAAATGTAGCAATCAGATTTGAAAATAGTCTACACTACAAAAAGGAAACCTACGCTACGAAACTAAAATTGAAATAAACAAACAAACACAAATTCCTAAAATAAACTGTGTGAATAACCAAAATAACTAAGAATTAGGATCGTCATGATCTCGATCTCTCTGAAATTCCTCAAGGCTACGAATATGTGAAGTCAACTCATTAACCTGCTGCTGAAGATGATCAAAATGGGTATCAATCGCACCATGAAAAAAAGACATCTCTGAAAGCATTGTTGAACGAAACTCTAAAACCTCAGATGTCATATGAGTCTCTATGTTAATCAGGTACTGGAGAATAGAAACTTGAGAATCGTCAGCAGTAGCTGGTGGTGGTGGTACTGAAGAAGCAGCAAGTCAATGTTGGCGAGGTGGATGAACTCTTAGAGTGACCTTAGATGAAGCCTCGCCAATCTCCTCAGGTGCCTCTGGCTGTGCATCATCAACAGGTGGACCCTCAGGTACCTTACCCTCTTGAACTCGGCACCATTGACCTCCTTGATATATAAACCACCATTGCTTAATCAGGTCGACATTGATCATATTTTGACTAGTACGATTGTCAGACTCCATAGAATCAGATAGAACTCCTGTGTCCCTAAATATCCTTATCAATAAAAGGGGGAAGCAGACATTCTTACTGGGCATTTTGATCTTAACCACATCCCACATAGACAAACTAATAAAGCCAACTAAAGGCAATCTAGAGATAGCTCCCAAACCATGTAGTATCTTATACACAAGATAAATGTCCACAAACCACATCTCATTCAATCCACTGGCTTAGGACGCAATATTATGATCAATAAAAGCAACTATAATTTGCTCCTGAGCCCCTAAAACAACTATCGTATAACCTTGGGCATTCTTAGTGAATCATAAGGCATCCATAGCAGCAACAATTGAAAAAGAGGGATTCGTAGCAATTGAATCGCCATGGAAAGTATCCCTTACTTTAACAAAAATATGCCCCTCATCAGGTACTCTTAACATAGTAGAAATAGAGGCACGAATGATATGGATTGAAATACCTCTAATTGTCGAGTGAATCTCGATTGTGTTGACCTTGTTCTTATCCTCGATATTCACGAAGATCTCTTGAACCAAAACTGGGTAAAAGGTCTCGTAAAAGTGAGGATCGACTCCCATCCTAAGGTTCGAAAGGCACCAGATATGTTGAAATAAGCCTCAAAGTCCAAATGGATCAGACGTTCAACGATGAACTCGTTACCATAGTGTGCCTTATACCAGTCAAAATTTGCCGGATTGGTGAATTAAATATGATCATACGCTAATCTCTTCCTTCGGGGAGCCATTTGACTATAAACTATTTAATAAAGATATACAAAAGAGTAAGAAAATGTTAGAAAAATAAAAAATATTCCGACAAAGATCATCGGAATATTACCTTTGGACCGGAATATTCTTGATTTTTTGATAAAAATAATATTGAATAAAATTGCTATCAATTGAAAGCTAAAGAAATTATGAATACAATAATACCAAAACCCAATCAAATGGTGGTCTATATCAAGAGAAAATTGAAAAAAATGTACCTTGAAAATGAATAAGGATCTAGACGGTTCAGAGTAGATTTTAGAAAATTTGTTGTTTTCTGAATAATTTGAGGCTAGAATAATTTAGAGGACAAAAAATGTGACAAATAGACACAAAAAACACACGATTTAGTTGAGAAATGAGAAAGATATGAGGGTTTGAAGGTAAAGGGGTGAAAAAAGGTTCAGAGAAAGGGGGAAGGTTGAAGAAGATAAATAGTGAAATGCTGTTGTATTTATCACAGAATCACCCTTTAATGACACCTTGTTCATCCTATATGACACCTTTATAGGATAAATAGCCCATCATTTATGCTCTAGAAATAAGGCCTTTAACGGTGGTCTCATAGGCCACCGTTGATGGTTTGCCTAATGCCAAAATGAACCATTTTTCTTCCAAAATCTCAACTAAAACCTCCGAAATTCAAGTCCTACAAACATGGATTAGATTATCCATCAAATTGCTTCAGAATTATGATAAAAACACTCCAAAATCAAAGAAAATAACACTAAACTAAGAACATTCTAAGGTTAATAAAATAAAATCACACACAATTACCTATCTAACTTGGAGAATTCCTAATTTAATGAGGATTAAACCATAAAAGAGTCTCAAAAGGCTCCTTAACTGAAATAGACACGTATAATTTCACTCTTTACCTATTGAACTTGAAAGATGAGTGACCATTAGTGACTTCAATTGTTCAAAATAGATAAACCTTGGTCACATTATAAGGGCTTATCCATCTTGACCTTAACTTGCCTGGAAACATCTTCAATATCAAATTATACACTAAGACTTTGTCACCCACCTTAATTTCTTATTGAATGATGTGCTTATAGTACCATCGCTTGACTCATTCGTTATACAACATCAAATTGTTAGAAGCATTACAGTGAAACTCTTACAATTTATTCAATTTTAAAAGCCTTTCTTCACCAATTTTCCCTAGGTCAAAATTTAGAAAATTAATAGCCCAAAATGCATGATGATCTAATTCAAAAGGTAGGTGGCAAGATTTTCCATGCACCAACTTGTATGGAGACATTCTAATGGGTGCTTTGTATACAGTCTGATATGCCTAGAGTGCATCATTCAACTTAAGTGACCAATCCTTTCTTGAAGAGCTAATGGGTTTTTTTTTTTCCAAAATTCACTTAATCTCTCGATTGGATATCTCAACTTGATTGCTAGTCTGAGGATGATAAGGTGTAGCTATTTTATGGGTAACACCATACTTTGATAAGAGGGACTCAAATTTCTTGTTATAGAAGTGTGTTCCCCTATCACTTATAATTACTCTAGGTGTCCCAAATAGAGTAAAAATGTTCTTCTTCAGAAAAGGAACTACATCTTTTACATAATTCGTTGGAAGACCAATTGATTCGACACATTTACTCACATAATCAATAAGCACTAAGATGTATTGGTTTGAGTATAATGATGGGAATGGTCCTATGAAATAAATACCCCATACATCAAAGATTTCATACACCAAAATGTTGTTAAATGACATCTCATGTCTCCTTGAGATATTTCCATCCCTTTGGAAATTTTCACAAGACTTAACAAAATGAAATACATCCTTGAACAGTGTAGGCGAACAGAAATTGCACTTTAACACCTTATATGCAGTTCTTGTAGGGATAAAATATCCTCCATTCTCTTTTAAATGACAATGGCTTATATTTAAAAGTACTTCTTTAGTAAGAATACATCTCCTAATGATTCCATCATCATGTATCTTGTAAATGAAAGGGTTATATACCAAAGCTATTTCTTAATTATGAAAAGAATTTCTTCTTTTTTTGGTACAAAAGATCAGGAGGTATAACTTTACTAGCCAAGTAATTCTCTATGTTTGCATACCAAGGTAAGGTAAGTATGGCTAGCAAATTCTCTTCAGGAGAGACCTCTTTTATGCCTTGATTATCCCCCTTTTCCCATCACTTCCTCATTCAAAAGAGATAAATGATCAGCCACAAAATTTTCTTTTCCTTTCTTATCTTGAATTTCAATGTCAAACTCCTACAAAAGGAGAATTAATTGAATCAAACGTGGCTTGGGATCCGGCTTATTCATCAAATACCTTACAGAAAAATGGTCTGTATACATAATAACCTTTAAAAGAACCAAATATGATCTAAAATGGTCAAAAATAAACACCACTACTAACATCTCCTTCTCAGTGGTGGTGTAATTCTTTTAAGCATCATTTAATGTGAGACTTGCATAATAAATTGAATGGAAAATATTTCCATGCCTTTGTCCAAGTGTTGCATCAATTGCAAAGTCACTTACATCACACATCAACTCAAATGGAAGAGACCAATCAGGTGATACCAAAATATGTGCACTAGTGAGTTTCTCCTTCAATAATTGAAAAGCACACATAAACTTATCATCGAAGTTAAAAACAACATCCTTAGTCAAAAGTTTAGAAAGAGGTCTTGCAATTTTTGAAAAATCCTTGATAAATCGCCTATAAAATCCAACATGTTCAAGAAAACTCTTAATTGCTCTAATTGAATAAGGTGGTGGAAGTTAAGCAATTACTTCTACTTTAGCTAGATCTACTTAAGTGCCTTTAATTATTATAACCTAAAACTATGCACTCTTACACCATAAAATAACATTTTTCCTAATTTAAAACCAAGTTTGTTTCTTCACATCTCCTTAGTACTTTCTTCAGCTTCTCTAAATATGCATCAAATGATGTTCCAAATACAGAAAAGTCATCTATGAATACTTCAATGCAAGTTTCAATCATATATACAAAAATTGTTATCATACAGCGTTGAAAAGTGATAAGAGCATTACATAAGCCGAAAGGCATATGTCGATATGGAAAAGGGCCATAAGGACATGTGAATTATGTCTTTTCTTGGTCCTCAAGGGCAATGGGAATCTGAAAGTAACCATTGTATCCATCTAAAGAACAATAAAAGCTATGCCCAGCTCACCTTTCAATTACTTGATAAATGAAGGGTGAAGGAAAGTGATATTTTCTAGTGGTATCATTCAATTTACGATAATCAATACACATACACCAGGCAGTTACTTTCCTTGTGGCAATCAATCTATCTTGCTCATTCTTTATCACTGTAGTCACTCCTTTCTTTGGTACTACTTGAACTAGACTGACCCAAAAATAGGATAAATAATACCAGTATTAAGGAGCTTGACTACTTCATTCTTAACTAATTCCTTCATATTTGGGTTAAGCTTGCATTGAGGTTGGACCAAAGATTTACTTCCTTATTCTATAAAAAATCGATGCATACAAATAAAAGGACTTAATCCTTTAATATATACTAAGGTCCATCCTATAGGATTTTAATGCTCTCTAAAAACTCTTAACAATCTCTCTTCCATCGTATCACTTAATGATGATGAAATGATAACGAGCAATTGAGACGGAGGTCATCAAAATGCGTACTTCAAATTCAAGGGAAGAGGCTTTAACTCCAGAGTTGGTGGTTCTTTAATTTATGGCTTTGGAAGAGATTGTTTTGGCCTATCTAAAGACTCAAACCTTCTAGGTTGGATCCAACTTGATGATTCCTTTCCCACTTCTAACTTTTCCACAACCTATTTAACTTCACCTTCCTCTGCTTTTTAGAACATGAATGGGATAAATCTTTTTACATTGGATTTGAACAAAGATACTCAAATGGATCACTTGGAATAGAGTGAACTTCAATGAAGTTTCATAAATCTAGGGTGGAAGGATGCTTCATTGCTTGAAAAACATTAAACTCAATCTCTTCATCTTGAAGTTTGAGAATGAGCTTTCCTCCGTGCATATCTATCAATGCTCTTGCAGTAGCCATGAATGGCCTTCCTAAGATAATAGGCACTATACCGTCCCCCTCCATAACCAAAACTAAGAAATCAATAGGGAAAATGAATTTATCAACTTTCAACAAAAAATCTTCGATGATTCCTCTTGGATAGGTGACTGATCTATCTACTAATTGAAATGAGATAATAGTGGGTTTAGGTTCTTCTAATCCTAACTTCTTGAAAATCGATAAGGGCATAAGATTAATACTTACTCCAAGATCCATGAAAGTCCTCTTAATTTGTAAGTTACGAATTGTATAAGGAATGGTAAAACTACAAGGGCCCTAAAGCTTTAGGGGTAACTTCTTGAAAAGGATAGCAGAACACTCTTCATTAAGCTTTATTGTCTCATATTCTTCCAGTCTTCTCTTATTGGACATGTTACCTTCAAAAAATTTGCATATGAAGGCATTTGAGTTATTTCCTCAACAAATGGGATATTGATATGAAGCTTCTTAAACATCTCAAAAAATGTTCCAAATGCGTATTCTTTAAACTTTAAGGGTATGGAATCCTAGGCTTGTGTGGTTGCATATTCGGATTAGTAAACAACCTAAGTGGCTTTTCTAAACGCGTATGCTCATCATCCTTTTCTTCTTCTTTAACTCTGTCTCTTATGTCATGACCTCTTGTGTTCTATCTTCCTTAACTCTCCAACATTACTTGCTTACCTTTCTCTTCTTCCTTCTTTCTTTCATTCAAAACCTCTTATCCAGTACTTAAGGTAATCACCTTGACATGCTCTCTAGGATTGGCTTTAGCTATGTTAGGATGCTTCCTGGGTAGCCTCTCCTATAAGATTTGAGCAATCTATCTAACTTGATTCTCTAAATTTCTTAGTTGATGCCTCATGGTTTTGGATTCTAGACTAATTAGATTGGATATACTTAAGAACTGTCTCTTTAAAATTGGTGATCCTCTTTGAAGTTGGTTGGCTATAAAGCTAGGTGGAGGTAATCTTTAAGGATTAGCTTGAATTTTTTGAGGTGGTTGCATGTATTTTTAATTATTGCTCCATGAAAAGTTAGGGTGATTCCTCCAACAAGGATTATAAGTGTTTGAAAAATGGTTGCCTCTTTGACTATTGAAATTGCTAACAAATTAGGCTTGTTCTAGTTCTCGAGTAAAAGGACTTCCTTCTTGACACTCTAATGATATATAGGAGGTACTACCATAGCTATCATATTAAGCTTTATGAGAACTACTACCATCTCCACTCATTAAACTATCTAGCTTCTTGTTTAGTACTTCCATTTGAGCTATAAGAGCTACCATATCATTAATTGTTTAAATATCATGTGGCTTCCTTCGATGGTGTTTAGAGTTATACTGAAAATTGTTTGTAGCCATATCCTCAATCAAATTGTAGGCTTCAGACATAGTCTTGCGCATTAGATTGCCTTCTACCGCAGCATCAATGGTGCTACAAGTTGAAGGTATTAATCCAATGTCAAATATATCAGCTTACTGCCACATGTTGAATATGTAACTTAGACACTTTGTAAGCATCTCTCTAAACTGTTTCCATGCCTCATATAGACTTTCATTTTCACATTGCATAAATGAACGGATATGAGTCTTCATTTTTTATATTGTAGCATGTGGGTAAAATTTAGCAAGGAACAACTTGATGAATTCATCCTATATAGTAATGGAACCAAATTGCAGTGTAGACAACCAAGTTTTCGCCTTGTCCCTAACAGACAAAGGAAAAAGCCTAAGTCTAATTACATCATCAGAGGCCCCATTTCTTTTTAAAAAATCACAAATGTCAATAAAATTTTACAAAAGTTCATTGGGATCTTTTAAAGCTGAACCTATTGTGAGGACCTAACCATTGAGATGATGCTATGTGGGATTTCAAAGTTATTAGCATTAACCCTGGGTCGCATAATGCTAATAACAGGTCTACCTCTATTCCCTAAAGCTAAGTCCATCATGGTTGGTTTTCTATTTTCTACTTGAGATCCTACATCTACACGTTCCTCAGGTTCTGATCTAGTGTTACTCGATGTTCCTACTTCTAAAAAATTAGACGTGGTTGAGCGAGCTTCTTTTTTTTTCTTCCTGAATGTGCACTCGAGTTTTGGATTGAAGTCTACTGGCTCGAGATTATGTTCTTGAGTATGCATACAAATGTAATAAAATACTAAATTAAATCAAAACAACAAATAAGACAAATAAAATAAGAAAAAGGGCAATAAAAGAACACCAACTAAAAT
>JAOXYD010040513.1:0-13746 GCA_028565735.1 Pinacopodium congolense | reverse complement strand
GTTAATTATCTCATTGAAATGGTTATTTTAATTATTCTTAATTATAAAAATTTTATCTTAATAGTTTTCATTTTTTTCAAAAAAACTATTGTATTTTAATTTTTTTAGAAATCCCATGTATTTTTCATTTTTATCAAATAACCCCCTGTATTTTTCATTTTTATCAAACACCCCTTATAGTAATTTTCATGTCACTCGTCACGTTAGCACATCTGCCCAGTCACAACTACTATGTCATCACGGTCAACCTGCCACGTCAGCTGTCACGTCAACCCTAAATATTTTCAGGGGGTATTTGATAATTTTGTTAAAATTCAGAGGGGTTTGTGATATTTTTAAAAATATAAGGGGTGTTTGATAAATCATGAAAATACAGGGGGTCTTTTGATATATACTCTTGTTTTTAATATAAATATTATGAATATAAATATACATTCTATAGTAATTTAATTTAAAGTTTATTATTTTTATTATTCTTAATTATAAAAATTTTATCCTAATAGTTTTTATTTTTTTCAAAAAACTTCTATATTTTTCATTTTTTTCAAACATTTCATGTGTTTTTTATTTTTATCAAATACTTCCTATACAGTAACTGTCATATCAATTGTCTTATCACCTGTCATGTCATCTGTTACGTCAACACAATTAACTTATTATGTCAGTACGATCAACCTATCACGTCAACACATCCGTTACGTCAGTCGTCACGTAAGCATCGTAAGTACAAAATGATTAAAAGATATTTGATAATTTTGTTAAAATATAAAAAAATCTGAGATGTTTTTAAAATTATAAAAAATTATTTGATAAATCATATCTTTAAAAAACTATTATTATAAAGATGGTGTTATGAATCCTGACTTGGCATCACGTGACCTGATGTATAAATAAGGCCAGTCAAGACCTCAACCACTGGTGGGTCCCATACAGCCATTTGAAACTGCTTCTTCAAAGTATAGAGTACAGAACACGTTTTTAAACGGTTTCAGATTTTCTACTTTCTTCTTCGTTGAGCTTCATAATGTGTTTGGCTCCCGAGAAATTCCAAAATTTTCGTTTGTAACGAAGTAATTCTTCTTCTCTTTTTCTTAACCGGTGTTTTGTTTTCTGGGTTATCTTCTGCTTTTGTTTCGCCTTTCGCTCAATTTCCCGTCGTTACTATTAGAGCAAAAGGCGAGGTATAATCTTTCATAAAAGAATCTTTCTGAATAGAATGTGAGGCTCTTATTATTGGTCTCGATATCTCCGTCCGTCCTGCCTTTTTGGGTAGATTCTCATTAGGTTATTTTCGACAGTTCAGTCAGGGTTACAAGTCAGCGGGGGGCGTGCCAAGAAAAGAACTTTGTCGAAAGAGATCAGAGGACTGAAAATAGTTTATTCCTCAAAGCAAGATCCAGAAAAAAGGGAAGCTTGGCGAGGGACGATTCTTTCGCTAAAACATAATGGAAGTCGGATCCGTGAATCGGCAATTCTAGCTTGATTATTGATTATTTTTTTTAAAAAAAAAATTGAATATGAAAAGTATTAATTTTATTTGTAGTCTTAAATTTTTTTTTAATTGAATCTTATATTTTTAAAAAAATTTTATTGAAATTTTATATTTAAGCAGATTATTCAAAGATATTTTTTATAGGAATTAATTGAAAATTTTATAAAAAATTTAGAATTTAATTAAAAAAATAATAAAAAATTTAAGATCACAAGTATTAGAAATAATCCTATTTGTAATGTTAAACCTTTTACAATTTTTAATGTAATTCTTAAAATTTTTATAATTTTTTAATTAAATTTTATAAAAACTGTCTTTAATTAATTTATATAAGTATAAGATTTTAATAAAAAATTTTAAAAATAAAAAATTTAATTAAAAAATAATGAAAACACCAATATACAGTTATTCCAATAAACAAATGCCTAAAAGTTGTTTCTTTTCGTGCGGCTCCGCTGAATCTTAAAAGTTGCTCGAGTCAGACGAAAAGCACTCGTGTGCGACGAAAAAGATTAAGTTAAAATAATGACGGCTGGCGTTGTTTATTATTTGAATAAAATAAATTTTAGGGAAGAAGGTTGGAATAAGATAAATGTTATTATTATTATTATGTTGGGAATGTCTCCGTATACTGCCCTATAGATTTTAGAACTCCAGTTTATGTTATCGATAAAAGAAAAAAAAAACTAAATTCTAACTCAAATCGAGTCCAACACTTTTCCTTGACTTCCCTTTGTTATCTTCTGGTTGTAATAATCAAATTTAGCCTTGCAATTCATGTGAAAATATTTTTTCTTCTTTGGTAAAAGGAATATTCAGATCAATCTAAATAAAAAAGTGTACTGATAAATCCTTTGTGAAACATTTCCTATTTTTTTAACCAAAATTAAACTATTTTTTAGAGTATTGATAATAGGGTTTACATGCAATTCTTTGATGCCAGCCGCATGAACCCAAACTCCCACACAAACATTTATTGGTGAGGAGGGGGTATCCCTTGTTTTAACCAAAACTGTATATCTAAATCTGAACGTCAACTTATGATATCAACGATAATCTTGTAAAATAAGACACTAATTAAACTCAAATTTGTTTTTTGAAAAATTAAGATTTAAATTACAGAGTTACTATTATAGAAATAATTTAATTTTTTCCCTAGCATTTAGTATCATAATTTTTAAAGACTTTACAATTTAAAGACTTTAATTATAAATTCAGAGACTGGATAAATTTGTCCTTTAAGATTGGTCAGGATGTTGGTGGCCGCCACAGGGGA
Organism: Pinacopodium congolense; assembly: GCA_028565735.1. Lineage (NCBI taxonomy): Eukaryota > Viridiplantae > Streptophyta > Magnoliopsida > Malpighiales > Erythroxylaceae > Pinacopodium > Pinacopodium congolense. The sequence continues at coordinate 10,978 of JAOXYD010040513.1, read as the reverse complement.
AAAGCGCCACGGCGTCGAAGGCTGTTCTACAGCATACAAAATAATTTATAAATAATAATATTATTATTAATTTAAGATTTATAATTTAAAATTATATAATTATATAATTTTACAATTTAATATTTTTGAAGTTTAAAATTAAAGATTTAAAATTTTAGAAATTAAGACTTTATTTTTAGATTTTAAGATAGGATAAACTTGTCGTTCAACTTCAAGAATTGGTGTGATTTGCTTTATTATAATAATAAGCTCTACCTTCATTTTTTATGTAAAGGATAAAAATGTTTTAAAATCTTACAAAATCATTATTTTTATTTAAAAATTATCCACCATCAGATCATTTGGCGGCATTAACATTAACTGGAGTTAGTTGAACGCGTCAGATTTGCGTAGCTGAACACGTCAGATTTGCGTCTCTCTTGGTCCTGCTCCTCTTGCATAAACTCCACACTCCCAGCATGCACACTCGCAGCTCGCAAGCCTCTCTTCCTTGATTTGCTTGGTTATAGTGATAAGCTTTCACCTTCATTTTTGAGCACTGATCATGGAGATGGAGAGGGAACTCAACAATGGTGGTCGAGACAACGAGGAGATGGAGAGGAAACTGAACAATGGTGGCCCAGGCAATGATGGCAAGTTGTTTCCTCCTCCTAGAGGACAGATCAAGCGTCGTATCTTCGCACGTTTCTTCAAGGGCTTGAATTGTTTGAAGGTTGTGCTGCCTGAACATCCTTAATATTTTCAAGTAAATTCTCTGTTCCATCCCTCATATCTGGTTCGTATTCACATGTGAACGGAATAAAAAGTATTGTGTCATTACAGTTTGCGAGTTATTGTAACACTTACTCTTTTGTCTTCCCTTTGTTATCTTTCTTATTGTAACAGTCCAATTTCCATCGCAACTGTACTTCATAACTTTGTAGAAGTTCCTTCTTTTCTTATCAGGTGTCTGTCCACAATATTTTTCCCCTGAGACTTACGAAATTTTAGCTCATCCTTATCAGAACTGGAAAATAATTGTGGGAACAAAACTTTATCGTCCGATCAACCTCATCAACTATGTGGTTGAAGGGTTCATATTTAGGTTATTGAAAACTCAATAACCTAACTAAGAGTGGATCAAACTACCGGATTTTTATGAGTTTAACCTAAAAAAATTGTGACATTTTCTGAATAATGTGTTTTGATTCTGAATTGAGAGCAAGGCTCCAGATTACACCGGGAAATTAAATAAGTGTTACATTAACTTACTCTTTAGTGTTATCAAAATATACTTTTTCTTTGATAAATTATTGTAGAACGTTATAGAGGATATTGTCTTTAAATTATTAGATAATGAAGAATTCCAAGAAGTAATCTTTCACTTACCTTTGTTTCTCAACGTGCTTCAAAGAGTAGTTCCTAGTCTTTTTTCTTTGGATTTGAAAATTCTGTCAAGCTTTTATCTCGACATCTTATTAAAGTAACATTTTCCTACATGCTTTATAAAGCAAGCTTGCTTTTTATTTATTTATTTTTGACATCAGTATATCGGACTCATAATTTTTTACATAAATTTTCCTATATACATAATAATTTATAAATTATATATTCCAGATTAAGTCATTTGGTACGTTAACCATAAAACTTTTGATCATCAAATGACTTCTACTTTGAAAAGTCATTAGGTATATCCAAACTATTATGATAATATGATACGCAATAATATCTTCTAATTAAATATACCATTTAATCTAAATTAGCACAAATCATGTATAATTTTGATCACACTAATCTAGCTTACCAATTAAATTTCATTCACACAGCTGTGTGAAAAAAATGTTCAATTATATATCCAGTCTAACGTCTAAAAATATTAATAATATACAACTTAATGAAAAAATATTACATGTTTTCATTTTTTCAGTTAACGACCTAGGTGCTGCTTATAGAATTCACTTTGTTTTCACTCTTAAACAATTATCCTTTTCACCACAATTCAAATTTTCTAATTTTTTTATATTGAACCACTTCGGAAAAAGGATAATCTCACCATTTCAACCATGCGGACATTTGGCCTGGAAAACACACATATATAATTACTCTAATTGTGAGATATTTGGTGAGGTAAACATTATATGTCTATGTTTAATCAACTTCTTAAAAGTCCATGAATGTTTACATTATTAAAAAGGCAGGAAGCTGAAAAAGATGAGTTAACATGTAGTTTTAGCCAAATTCTTAAGAATCTACCTTTGTTAGGTTATCAAAAGGAAGGGACCCAGGAATTTTCCTTGATAGTGTATAATTTCCAAAGTTTGTTTAAAGATTCTTAATATGCTTTCCTTGGAAACTTATTGTTCAAGTACTAGTACTTGATACTTTCTAAATTTATGAGTTCAGTTTACATCTTAATAAAATTTTAAATATATTTTCAAGTGAAGTTTCCTTAACACCGAAAACTTTTGTGAAAATTTAAATAAATATAAACAATTTTGCAGAGTATAAATTAGTTCTTAACGTTAATATTTATTTGTAGAATAACTCTTGTTGAAAAAAATTCGTATGACTAAAAATTGATTTCTACTAGATACTAACTCTTGTATTGTTACTTTTCAACGAAAAAAAAAAAACTCTTGTATTGTTGATAAATATTTCCTATAAAATTTATTTTTAAATAGATGACAACATTAAAATGGAACTATAAAAGTGAAAAATTAAAACTTAAAAACTTATTAAAAATTTTTAGAGACTTTTAAAGATTTTTTCACACCATCAAACATAACTAATTGAAATTTCACTTTTGTGTGAAGTAGTAGATTTTTTATATTGATTCCCTTTTAATAAGGTTTTAAATTTGAATTTTGTGAATAAAGCAAACGGGCGAGATTACACTTTCTTCCATATACTGATTCAAGCTTCCATCTTGGAATGTCATGCCAAAGAAATCCCGCATTAATTACTTAATACATATGTATACATATATATATATATATATATATTAATAAAAAGAAATATTTTCATATGGGATTGTCACATAATATTATAAATACCCTTTTACCTCAATATATATATATATATATATGTTAATAAAAAGAAATATTTTCATATGGAATTGTCACATAATATTATAAATACCCTTTTAACTCAATCATATATAAAAATCTCGTGTCTCGTAATTGATATATACATACTGAGAGTCAATACAAAGAGATCATAAATACATCTACAATCTTAATATTATATATATTACACTGACACATAATATATATATATATATATATAGTTATTATGAAAAAGAGAAAAGACAAAAAGTTTAATTTACCTCTTAATGTTTTATTAAAAAATTTAATTTAAGTTCTCAAAAAAATTTATCTCTTAATAATTTTAAAATACTATTTTAATTATTAATATTTATTTACAAAATAGTATAAATTATCATATACATATATATATATATATACACTAATTTTTTGGATATTCTGTTAATCATTATTAAACCTGCACACATGAAATGATGGATATCAATATAAACTTAATGTTGTAGATTTAACGATTGAGTAATGAAATAGAAACAAAATTAATATTTAAAAATTAAATTGTACTATTTTATAAATTTTAAGAGATAAAATATATTATTTTATAAATATTAAGAGGTAAAATAATAAATTAAAATCTAAGATAAAGAGACCCTTTTACTATATCTAGGAATTTATATGGAAGTTTCAAAACCATCATATAATAATCCAAAAGTTCCAATAGAAAGGAACAAGGGAAATTTATGATAATTTTGAAACCTTTTATATTAAGTAATCTAGTATCCTTATGCGTGAAGATAATCAATTCAGTTGTTGTGGTTGGACTTTATTATGAATTTCTAACCACATTCTTCATGGAACTTTCTTATCTTTTCCTTCTCTGAGCTCGGATTATAAAAGAAGGAGAAAAAGGAACAAAAAGACGATATCAGCAACAACAAGATTTATTACAAAATAGTTTATGATTATTTTATAAATTAAAAAATGAATTGTACTATTTTAAAATATGAAGAGGTAAATACTATTTTTAAATTAGGATTTGTTTGGATTGATTTTTATGATTTTTATTTTCTATTTTATTTTTATAAATATAAAAATGGATGAAAATAATGCACAAAAAATGAAAAAACATAAAAATTTAATAAAATCACACAAAATTAATAAAAATACATATAAATTAATAAAAACAACTTATATTAATATATATAAATAAAAACAAAAAGCTAAGTCAACAAACTTTAGAGAGTTGTTTGGTTTTATTTATCGATTTAATTTTCTATTTTTATTTTTAAAATATAAAAATTAATAAAAATAATATATAAAAATTAATACAAAATACAAAATAAAACAAATAAAATTGATAAAAATAATTTATATTATTTTGAAGAAAAAAACAGAAATAGGAAAATAAACCAAACATGTTAAGGCAAAGAGAACCTTTTACCAAAAAGACAAAAAGATGGGAGTAAACTGCAGGCAAACCCATCGTAACCGCATTGACTAAAGACAATGACTCGATCAACAAAATTTGTCCTACTTGCCCTAGGAGAGAGACGCCGTGGTGAGCAAGCAGATTGTAAGTCCAGTCTATTTTTTTTAATTATTATAATATACACTATAATTATATATATATATATATTATACAAGTTAAATTCATCCAAACCCTTTTTGTAATTTATTAAATTATTAATTAGGTATTCTTAGTTTCAAAATTATCAAATAAATCCTTAAAGTTTCAAATTACTTTTACTATTAATCCTTCGTTATTTTGTCTAACGCTGGTGTCACGTGTCATATTTACGTGACACCATGTAGCACCATGCCGCGTGGTACTGTATTAATAGTGAAAGTAATTTAAAATTTTAAAGACCTATTTGATAGTTTATTAAATTATAGAAACTTAATTGATAATTTATCAAATTATAAGGACCTAAACAATATTAAACCTAATTAATGAATTATTTTAATAATTAAAAAAATTGTTAACAATTAAAAAATACGTGTTGTAAATTTTGTATTATTTTAATAAAGTAATAAATTAAAAATTTTAAAATTCATACAAATATTAAAAATATTTGTTTTTATAAATTCAATATCTATAATAATATATATATATATGAGTAGCACAAATATATTTATCATGGAAATAATATAATAATAATTAATTTAAATTAATAAATCTTTTAAGATGAAAATAGTTTGATTTAAGTATAATTTTATATAATTTAAACAACTTTTTTATATTCAATTCTAATTGAATCTAAATAAAATAATCTAAAACTTATTAAAATTTAAATATAATTTTAATCTTAAATTTAAATATATTTAAACCTAATTTAAGTATTATTATATTTTTATTTTGAATATTCGACACAAGAAAAATAATTTTTAATACTTATGAATCTTTGATACAAGAAAAAAGATTGAATCTTCGATACAAGAAAAAAGATTTTTAATACCTAAATTAGTTTTAAATATATTTAAATTTAGTATTTAAATTATTTAAATTTTAATAAGTTTTAAATGATTTTAATTAGATTCAATTAAAATTGAGTATAAAACAAGTCAGTTAGATTATATAAAATTATACTTAAATCAATATTTTCATTCTAAAAAATTTATCAATTAAAAGTAATTATTAATATATTATTTGCTCGATAATTATGTATGTGTTATTCTCACATATATCCATTATTATAAATATCAAATTTATAAAATAAAGTATTTGTATGATTTTTATGATTATTTAAAAAATTTTAATTTATTACTTAATCAAAAGAACATAATATTTACAACATATATATCTTTAATTATTAATAATTTTATTTTAATTTTAAAATAATTCATTAATTAGGTTTAATATAATTTAACTCCAGTGCCATATGTTATGTGCAATGCCATATGTTATGTTCACGTTGTACCACATATTAGACTAATAGTGAGAATAATGGAGGGACTAACGGTAAAAGTAATTTGAAAAATTTGAGATTTATTTGATAGTTTTGAAACTATAAGGACCTAATTGATAATTTACCAAACTACAAGGGGTTTGGATGAATTTAACCCTTATTATATTATATAAAAAAATCTATAAGTTATTTAATTTTTTTTCAAAAAAAGCTAGGGAGCTACTGTAAGGGTAACCCTTTTTGCCTTCCAAGCTCCCTAGTCTTTTTACATAAACTTTCAAGGGTGAAATTGAAAGTATAATTTTGGGCCAAATAATTTTAAAGTATGTTTGGTATGGTTTTGATTTTCAGTTTTTAGTTTCAATTTTTTAAATAAAAAAAATAGTACAAAAGAAAAAAATAGTACAAAAACCAAAACAATGAAAAACTGATAAAAATATACAAAAAAAGAAGCAGAAAACAAAATAAAAGACTGAACCAAACAAATCCTTAGTGTTTTAGCTTTTTATAAATTATTATTATATTATTTTATGATTTTGGTATTAGATTTTGTAATTTAAGATCTTAAAATTTAGGGCTTTTAGAATTTAGGCTTTAGGATTTATGATTTTAAGATTTTGGATTTTGTGACTTTATAATTTAAAATTTACGAGGGTTCAAATTAAGGGTTTATTTCAAAATTTTAATAAACAAATAAGGGCAAAAGTAGAAGTTGTCTTTAGAAGAATTATGGGACTAGCATGCTTAATTTCAAAAAGCTTTGGACCCTATATAAGACTCGCATGAGCCCCATACTTTTTCATTCTAACATGATAAAGAGATAGAACTTCTTCTTCATTGACAAATGGTGGAAATCTAATAGTTGTTGAAGTTTATGAATTTTCATGCTTACAAGATGCTAAGATCTACTCCTGTTCAATATTATTGTCATAAAGGAATTGGATAGGCTGTTGCTCATTCCAATCCCATGTGTTTTCTTCATAAAAAACTACCTCCTTGCTTACCACTTTTTTTTTTATGTTAGAGGATTAAATAATTTATAAGCTTTTGAAGTTTCACTTAAAATAAAAAAGACACATTTTTCAGTCTTACCGTCAAGTTTCTTCCTTTTTTTTTTCATTGGGATATTTGTATATGCAATGCATTAAAAAATTCTAAACTAGTCTACAGTTGGTATTCTCCCACTTTAAGCTTCTTCTGGTGTCTTATCTTGAATAGCAAATGTTAGACTTCTATTTAAAATAAGAACACTCCAATTTACTGCTTCTATTCGAAAAATCTTTTGAACTCTTCCTCTTGCTAATAAGCTTCTTAATATGTTGAGGATATACACTGTTGTCAGTTGGTCTTACACAAAATAAAACAATCTTTTGATGTAAAATTCTCCAATTAATTCAACACTAACTTTTTAGCAAGGGCACTGATCAAAAAGTAATAAAGTGGAGTATGTCTAAGACTTCAAATGTCTATCTTATGGGGAGCTAATGTAATGTCTAAGTCACTCAGATTACAACTATCTAGAAAACATCGAATAGCAATTTAATTAATCAAAAGATTATAAACCTAAATTAGAAATGCTAGAAAGCTTCCACTCAATTGCAACAGATGTTCAAAATTGAGAATCCTAATTAATTGTTCAGTCAAGGATCGTATGGTTGATGATTTAATTGATTTAGAATTTGTGATGCTCAATCTAGGGTATTTTCATTAAATCAAAACAACATTATAGTTATGTTACTGCCTTATCTCTATTAGTCCTAACATGAAGTTCAGCCATCATCAGACTTAAGTAATAGTCTTAAAGATTAAGAAGTGTAGTCTTAAAATTCCTTATTTCAGAATTAACACCCTCATGATTAACCAGAGTTCAGTCATGCACTGATTTAAACCACATTGTTTATTGATTTATTTAATAACCTAGGTAGATTTCTCTTATACTAGATTATCTAATGATTTTTTGTTATTTGATCAAGTTAAGACAAGCATTAAGTATTAAATAAACAAAGATTAACTAATAAATCATTCACAAGGCACCAATTAACACATTAAACAACTTGAACTTTACTAAAAATTAAATTAGAACATGAAATTAATCAAAGAACATGGAAAATATAACTTAAAAAAATAACTTTGATTAATTCAAATTAATAATAATAATACATGAAATTATGATTTTAGAATAAACTAAATCACATCCCTAGATAGTATTATAACTTTGAACAATGTATATACAGCTTTTGGACACCTGAAACAAACTTGAAAACTCAAATTACAAATGATCAAAAGTAAAAACCAACTAAAAAATAACCTAACCTAACTTTGATATGAAAAACTAAGAAGGCAAATGTATTTTCTACCTAAAAACTAATGCTTTAGATGTTTGGAGGAGAGAGGTTGCTATAAATTAAAGATCAAGACAAGTTGTAATTGTTGAAGAAATTGGCTGGAAAATGTATTTATAGCCATCAACAATAGTTAAGCATAGAAGAAAAATTATGAGCTCAACCACAATTGAAGGGTAATGGACTGTCGTTAATGGCATAAGTTGACATCCTTAACATAGGTCTCTGATCCTTCAACGTGGGTTTGGGGTCTAGAAGGTGACATTTTTTTCATCCTTTTTGCATAATTCTTCAAGTATTCACATTAATTTGTAAATTAATCAATTCCAATCAATAGTTAAACATTTAAGCATTCAAATAGGGGCAAAGTTCAATAAAATAATATTTAAAAAGACTATCAATTTGACCCATACCAATTCTCTCATACTTAAACATTTGTTTGTTCTCAATCAAACCAATCCACCGTTTATTTTTCTAAATAGAATATAATTATAGGAAACAAATCAAACTCTTCAAGCACATTTATTGAAAGATTTTCCTTACTCATTCAATTATCACAATCATCAAGATATTATGATAAGTAATTAAGGATGCTAATTAGAAAGTTAATTTAGATAACTTCTTCAAACTTTAACTTGAATCACAAAAATTATTTCTAAATATAAAATGACTAGACACAAAGTAAAATGCAACACCATTTAAATAAATTCACATCCTTTATTTAATTAACAACATAAAAACAAAAGTGAGTTTTAGAAGCTTGATTAAGATATCATTTAGTCTTTTTACTGAAAGTAAACACCTTATCATGAACATTCCTAGTTTCTTAATTAAATCACATGACATCGATTGGCTACTAGTACCACTTAATAACTCTAAACTTTTTATCGGTAAAAAATCAAAGGAGTGAATTTATTTACTCACTTACTAACTCTTTAACTCATGTTTCTTTATAAGATGATAAAAATATTTAAAATATGTCACAGATTACTTATGAATATACATTTTATATAGATAAAATCATAATGATCATTAGGTATTTATTATCCAATAATACGAGGAAATCAAATTCAATTGTTAATTAATATGATTAATTGATAATACAACATTTTAAATCATAAAAATAATTGAAATTAAAAGAGAAATTTCAATGAAAAGTGAAAATTTTGAAAATTTTCCACAATTGTATACTATAAGTAAAAAAGATAGCAAAATGATTTGGTATAAGATAAGAAAAAGTCAAGTGTGATAAAATGATATATCCTTCATCTACACTCAAATTGAGCATTGTCTTTAATGTTCAAAAATCGCAAATAAAGTATAAAATCTGTGAGAGAGGAAAAGAATACATCCATATGAATATGATTGTGATACGCTCCATTGATATTAATTGCAGTTAACTGATAATGTAAGGACAAATGATAAAAGCACCAGAATCATAAAAAAAATAAGCTTCACTATATAAATGTGATCAAAGTACATTTAAGGAGTGAGAATAAAACTGAAAGGAAATAACAAAGTCTAAAACAAACTAGAAATGCAACACAAAATATAACTAAAGTGCTCTAACTACTCCAACCGAATCTTTATGCGATCTAGACGATCATTGAAAACAAACATGCCTTAACAAATCTGAAAACAAAGCTTTGAGAGTTCAGAAGTAAAATGGATCCCCATCCTTAACAAAATAGTCAAAATATCAACTGGAGGTATATTAGAAGGAGGAAGGCAATATAACAAGTAATAATATAAGCTTCCATCACTAACATAAGCAATAGTATCATAACAAGTAATCAAATAAAACTTCCATCAATAGCACACATAAGAAATAACAAGATAACAAGTAATTGCATAAGCTTCCATCACTAACAAACATAAGCAACAACTACATAATAAGTAATCACATAAGCTTCCATCACTAACAAGTCATAAGCAATAACAACATATGACAATTGATGACAATTGTTAATAATTGATGCAAGATATGATAATGCAAGATAGAAGGGACAAATATTTTAGTAGATTATGGATATGGACCGACCAAACTACAAATCAATTGAATCATGGGCAAAAACTTCCTACAATGTGGATGAAAACCCAACATTAATGCATACACATCTGACTATGCAATTCAGAATAAAAAATTAGAATAAACCAAAAACAAAATAAACATAATTCAGGAACAAAAAACAAACCCAGCAATTCAATGGATGAAAATCCTTGACATTCGACTATGGCTTAATTCAAGAACAACAAAACAGAATTAATAGAATTTAGGAAAAAAAACAAACCCAACAAGTCAGCGGATAAAAATCCTTGAAATTCGACTATGACTTAATTCAGGAACAAAAAAAACAGAATACATAGAATTTAGGAACAAAAAACAGAATACTTGGATGCCTTTGAACCACTGGTAGGTCCATTTGCTACTGCTGATTTTGGTTTCTTAATAGGAATGGCTGACAACCTAGATTCAGTAACCACAATGACTTTTCTAGTGTGCTTGTTACACACTTGAATTTTATTTTTCACGCGTATTAGGTAAATAGTTCCTAAATACATAAATCATGTTCCTTCAGGAATGTTGAAGTGTTGGCAGACACATATGCAAATGCCTTAAGTAGATGATCAAGTTCTAAACCAACATATAGACCTCAAGCTTTGCATTATTTAACAGGAATACAAGGCTCAAGGGTGGATTAAGGAACAA
>JAOXYD010040502.1:0-27389 GCA_028565735.1 Pinacopodium congolense | reverse complement strand
TTGGGGTAGGCGAACCTCTATAAATCCTTGTGTTCATCTCTTCCTTATCTCTTTTATATTTGTGCACTTGTGTTTGTGTAATTATTGATTGAATTTGCTCAACATTGACACATAACTTAACTTTCCATTTGAGTTAAAGAATTTCATATTGTGTAAATTGGCGAAAGGTGTTTAAAGTGTTTTAATTCCGCAATAAGTTTTAACACCCAATTCACCCCCCTCTTAGGTGCCATAGGGCTAACAAAGATCAAACCTCAAAGAGCTAGAGTAATTTAAAGTTATTTCTACTGTTGAGCAAAAGAAAAATAAAAAGAAATAAAACCCCTTGAATTTTTGCAAAATTAAACGAAATCGAAAATGGCAACTATTAATCAAAGCAAATGAACAAGAATGTAAAATAGAAATAAATAGATAATAATAAGAGAAAGCTGGGCAAAAGATATTTCTGGGATTCAAGATTTATGACTGATCATCGAAAACATAAAGATTTTGTTTTACCTAAGATGCTAGCTTATGAACAGAAATAAGCTCTTGCATCCTAAGTTGCTCTAATTTTAGATAAACCATATATGATAGAAACTTTATTCCTAATTACGTGATAACCTATAACAAACTCTCTTGATTTAATGGTGTAATAACGTTAAGCACTAAAGAATGAGTAACCTAAGCTACAATTCCATAAGCTTTGATTATATACCTTAGAGAATTGAAATTCTAGGTTAAGTTGACTAAACTTCACATGCAAAAATAATTAACCTATTATTACTTATGGTATTTGCTAATGACAATTATAGATTGAAAGCCTACGCCTAAAAATTGAATTAAAAACCATTAACAGGATGGCCAAACCTATAGAACAACTCCTAATTCATAGCATTTAAGTAGAATTCAAATTCAATATCAATGTAAAACATAAGGCCCAATGAAAATCAATTCAATTCTTATAGTTACAAACCTATTATCCCTTAAGTATCTTCTTACTTTAAAGAAACCTAGCCTAACATATGGAAATTAACTAAAGTAGAAGATAAATGACAAGATAACATATTTAAATAACAAGTATGAAGGTTGGAATCGAAAGAAAAAAAAATCAACTAAAATCTCAAATTCATACATTATCTAATACAATCCTAAATGTAAAAACACAATAAAACTAAAATATACGCAGAATAGTAGCTAAAGAGAACAAAAAACTAGATATAATTAAAGTTTAAACTATTTAGAACATAATGAAAAAAATTAATAGCAACTCTAACTTAAAAGGAAAGTTTGGAACTTTAAAACAACGGAAAATAGGAAGAAAAAGGTGTGGCTGCCTAAAATTGAATAAAAACTCTTGAATATGGCCTCCTTTGATCCTTAAATATGCCAAAATTAGGGTTGGAACTGATTAGGTATGAAAAGTCTTATTTGCCCTTATTTTTTCATTTTCAAGACACTAAACGATGGTTGGATAGGGTTAAACAACCCTTGAATGAACAACCGTTGAAGGAGCTGGAAAAAGAGGTAAATGGCAGTTGGATCAGACATAAACGACACCATTGAACTTCTGCAGCACTTGTTGTTTAGGTCTCTATGAGTTACTCCTTTACTCCATTTTATTTTAATTCTTCTGCAAACTTTGTCTTTTAGTCTAAAATTTATGTGAACACATTCAACCTATCATTCAACATAAATTGATCACAAATTGAGTACTTTTATCTAAAAAATAGGGATGAAACCATATGAAATCCCGTAGTAAAACACAATATAAAACATCCTTATCATTTATACTTATGCCTTCACATTTATGGAATAATATAACATATTTTATGAAATATGTATTTTTGATGCATAATAGGTGTAATATAGTATATTTTGCATTTTTAAGCAGAATATGGGAATCTTGTGATTTTTTTATCATAATATGTGTCTTTGAAGCATAACATGTGAAATATGAGTTTTTCATGCAAATTGCGCGTCATATAGGTAAACATGTGGTTTTGATGCAAAATATACATAAACATGTGTTTTTTTTATGTGAAATTTCATACATTTAGGGGGGAGTATAATGTATATTTAGTATATTTTTTTGAAATGTATAATTTAAGGGGAAGTGAGCTTTAGGAAGAGAGTTTGAAATTTTGGAAGAATTTTTACTTGATTATAAGAGACATAGAAATACTTTATGAATGGCTTCTCAAAATCATAATGTGGCTTGATTTTTGATGAACTTATATTATCCCTCATAACAAGTGGCTTTGTATGAACTTTTTCAATAACAAGTAGCATTATGAGAATTTTTTATACAATTGATACGTTTTTTACAAATGGTATGTGTCTAGCAAGTTTTTTTAATTAATAATTAGTATTCTTTCTAGTGATCTAGAAAAGGGGGAGAAAGTAGTGTGATATTAAAGAGTAATAATTGTTTTAAGTAAAAAAGGGGAGAGTGATATCATTTCATAATGCATAAAGAAATTATATGAAATGTTTTATATATGCATTTTTTGCCCTTAATGTCATATGTTTTGTAATCATAAAAAAGGGAAATATTATTGAATCAAAGAAGGTTTCCATCATGTATTTTGATAATGACAAAGCATTCTTATAACTAATATTTTAATTTTGATATAATAGAAAGCTAGATTAATGTAAATAGTCAAAAGCTTAAGATGGAGCCTAAGGAGAATGAATTTCATGGAGAAAAAGGAGAATGATGAAATAAGCATTGATGAGGAAATTAATATGAAGATCAAGGATGGAAGTTGAAGACATGAAGATCAAGATTGAATAGGTCTTTAGGTATGTGCCTTTATTTTCTTGATCTTAATCAATGCTTGAAAAGAGACTCATTTTTACATGTTATGTTTGTATGAGTAGTTGCATTTAGAACTTTGGTCTAAGTCTTAAAATTTGGTTGAAATTAATTATGGCATTTACATGTTAGGAATTGATTTAAAATGTCATGTTAATATTTTATAACTTGATTGAAATTGTTTGGATTTGATTGTGTATGCTTGAATATGTGTGAGTCAAGTTTGGCATGTGTATGAATTGGTTTCAAACTAAATGTTTCAAAATGTGGCTAAATTAGTCATAAACCAAGGCATTTTTTATTTTTATCTTAAATTATATTTCTTTATATTCAAGTTTACTTAGGAAATGTTTTGCAACTTTTTTTAATTGAATTGGAAGCAAAAATTTGATTTTTTGAATGTGTTTTGATAATGTTTTACAATTATGCAAAACCTGGAATTGGTTTTAGTTATTTATCAGCGACTAATGTTCCATAAGATGAACATTGCCTCAAAATTAAAAGCATTGGTAGACTTATTAAAGATCAGTTGACCGGTTATAGATTAACTAATCATGGAATTGGTTGCCCGATGTAGTAGGATATCAAACATTGATTCTTTCCTTTTACACTGTAATCTCACTGATTTCTCTTCTCCAACAGCTACCAAATCATTCCAATATCTATTTCACTTTCAAAACCCTATATCTAACCATCCTAATAGTTTGTATAGATAAGATTAAATTACTAAGTGAGTTTAAAGCTTACAATATCTATAGACAAGAATGAATTATCGAGTGAGTTTAGAGTTTACAGTATCACCTTCATAAAAAATATTCAAGTATTCTTGCTTCTTTATCTTCAATCCTTATGTTCTAGTTCCAAATATGTTTGTAAGATTCAAAACCATTATGCTCCATTTCTTTAAGCTTTTAAAAGGGTTCTATTCATGTGTTTGCAACTGAATGCAATTTTGTGTGAGTTCTGGAGCATATAACATTACGATCTTTAAAGTTTTCAAGTTTCTATAATCTATCTTTTTCAATATTCATCCTTCATGTGTCTAAACTATTTTTTGTGCTTTCAATCCATTTTATTTTATTTCTTTATTCTTTCAAAAGGTTTCTAATCCATTTGTTTTAATCTTTATGCCATTGAAAGAGATTTAAGCTTGCGAAGTCATCATACTCAAAGCTTGTGATTTTTTAAGTTTATATTGTTCAATCTTACTATTTCAAATTACATATTCATTTTCATTGTTTCAATATATTTTTTTTCTAGTTTATTAAGGTCCTAATAGGTTTTTTTATAATGACTTTTATTCTATAGAAATTTAGAAAATTTTTTTTCTTTGAGCTTTAAAAGAAACATCGTTGATGGTGTGTTTTGTTTTCTATTTTAGGATTTATTTTATGTTAATTGTTCATTGGGATATAGGCTCCTCTTTACCTTTAAAATATTGTTATAAGGTTTCTCTTCACCTTACATAAAGAATATTTGATTTGTTTTAATTGTGGAGTGTGAGTTTGAATTGATTTATATTGATTATTGTATTGAATGAGCTCTAGGAAGTGCATTAAGTATTAGTATTACATTAGTAGCATTTTGAGCCTCTTTTTGTATTGATTTTTATTAAGAAATTGTTAACATGTGTCTGCTTTAGTTGAAATTAAGAGAGTGATTTTTAGGGGCTATTTTTTAGTGACAAAAGTTTTGAATTTCAATCTTGATTGAAAGGGTTACTCTTCACTTAGTTAAAGTAAGAATGTATTGAGTTTCTCTTCACCCTTTTGAAACAAAATTATGTTTGGGTTATTTTTCTCCCTTGAAGTAAGATTATAAGGTTGCCCTTCACTTATTTTATGAAAAAAAATTATTATAAAGGTTGCTCTTTACCTCTTTTGTGGAAAGAAGAAATTGTAATGGTTACTCTTCACCCTAGGAAATTTTTTGTATAGTAAGAACTCCAACATCAAGTGTGTTAGGAGTGGAGTAAACAATTGTTTTTATCGTTCAATCATTATAAATCTTAGTGTACATTTTATCCTTCACCACTTTATGTTTATACTTATTGTGTTTGATTTATAATTTATTAAATTTAATTTTTATTGACATAAATATTGACATTTCATATAGGTTGAATTTTAGTTTAAATATATCGTATATTTGAAATTAGTTTAGGCAGCATAGTTGTTAGTTAAAAAAAAATTAAACATACAATTCACCCCTCCTCCTTTTAGGTACCATAAGGCTTACAATGTACATCCATATAATCATCTTCTTAAGTTCTTTCCACTCTATTTTCCATGTTAATTTATGATAAATGTCTTGTATACATTTTTTGTGTGGCATTTATCGTTATTACCTCTATAGTTGTCATTAATAGTTAACATAATTGATACAAATAAACTAAGTTTAAATAAAGTTGACATTTAAATTAGACGACAATATCAATTACAATTTGCAATTTACTTATTACAAATAACAATGACATTTAAATTAAATGACAATGTCAATTACAATTTACCTTTTACATATTACAAATCACTGTGACTCCTCCATTCTCCAATACTAAGTTAGATGCTAGGAGACTCATTAACTCTATTAGTCAATGTCTTCTTTTAAACTTATGGCATCTGAGAGGGGGAGGAAGTGATGAATGAAATTAATTTAATGAACCTTAAGTTCACAAACTTTTATTGTGTAGAAGCTAGACAATTTTCTAACCTAAATTCACCAAGTTTTCTAAATAATTTTTCAAAAGACAAATAAAAAATTCTATAAATAAATTATTAAAAAATATTTTAAAAAAATTAAAACTTAAAGTTAAAAGGAGTAAGGGGGAGAATACGCAAACAAAATTTACAGTGGTTCAGAGACAAAGTTTTTCAACTACATCCACTCTCTAATAACTTATCGAGAATTTCATTATCATATCCCTTTTTCAATAAGATATATGGTAAGCCTTACAATGAATTACTTTTTCAACAAGTTTAAGTATAACATTTACAACAACCTCCTTTTTCAATAAGCTATAGGATAATTTCTTATAACTTTCAGTCTTAATATCACCACTCCATAACTTCTTAAAGGTACCAAAATTACCAAACTAAGTGCTTAAGAGTTCATAAACTACTTAAAGAATGAATAAAAATGAAACTCACACAAATTTAAAGAAAACTTCACTAGAATCAACTACAACATACAAAACACAACCAAATTTCTTGTTTCTCATCTCTTAAATTCACATAAATTTAATGGATGCATAAACAATACATAAGCATATCTATTTATAGGTGAAAAATACTCAACTAGCTATTATGACCATCACCCAATGTTCTAAAATAGATAATACATTTTCCCATTGATTTTTTACTGTTGTTACACGATTTACACCTCGACAGGTCGACTAGTACTTGCACTGGTCAACTAGTCTTCTTCAAGACTGGTTTTTCACCATATTTAACATTGAAGTCATTCTAAATTAATTCTTAATATATTCATACACATTCTAAATATTTCGAAACACTTATTAATAATCATTCACACAATTAGTCATAATCACGTAATTTAACTTCTTCTTTGACCATAATCCTTAATCACTTACCTTAACTATAACAATTTATCTTAATATTTTTAAAATAATCTTTTAACATATTCTTTAACATAATTATACACATTAACACATTCAATTCATTCTATCATTTATAGTTACTTTATTTCACATAATATTTAATCAATTCACACTATTTATCCTCTTTTTCACACAATTTTTAACACACACACACACACACACACACATATGCATCATACTAATTCCTAGAACTATTTTAGTGAATCAAGAGAATCTTTAAAAACCATTGACTCATAACTTCTCTTGATTTTGTTTCATATATGTAACACCATTAACCCTGAATATATGATGCATGATGTAATCCTATTAACATCATGGAACAACCAAAGTGAGACTTACAATAGAAGCTTATAATAACAACCTATTTTCTTTAGTTATCTTGGAGTTTGATTTTTCATCCATCAACATGATCTTTATCTTGAAACTTTTTCCTTTAGTCTTTATAAAATTTATTCCATTTCATGCTCTAAGGCTTCAAGACTCCAAAATGCATCTTAACTCCAAAGCTCCAACATATATCTTCTTACATCACATCTATCTTTCCAACACAATAAACATACTCAACACATTAATAGCAATGTTTTGTCATCATCAAAACTAGGTGGAACCACCCTTGATTCAACAATCTCCTTATTTTTAATAATGACAAAAGCATGTGATATTAAGAATATATAACAAGCAAAAATACATATCATATATGACCATTTTGCTCTTCCATAAATTTTCTCCCTTAATATCTCTCACTTTACCCCACTTTTTGTAATCATAAAAAAGTTCTCAAAATTTTATTCGAATATCAATTATCCTTTCCTAATGTCACTTAAAATTTTCAAAGCCATTTTAAAATTATCTCAGATATACTCGCCCTTTATGTAACATTAAGAATAACATGATAGCCTTTTTCAAACTTTAAACTCAAAAGAAATCATCATACATTAAAAAAAACTTATAAAGCCAAGCTAATCATTATACTTATCCAATATTATTTAGGAGTTCAAAAAAGGGACATTACCCCTTTATACAAAACCAAAGCAACAAAGCAATCATATTACAAATTCAAATTTATTTCAAAAGGATTCAAATTCACTTAACATTACATAATCATTATTCAAATAATGTAATTCTTCTTATGATATCATAATTATACTATTTAAAAACCAATATCATACTCACAACTCCACATTTGTCTCTAAATCTCAACAATTATCATAAAAGTACAATAATAATCAATTTTCAATTTTGACCAACTCCTCCTGAATTAATAAAAAATCAACAATTCATCAAGTTTTAAAAAAGTCCCAAATTCAAAATTTAACCAATTTAAAATTTTCAAAAACTTAACTAAATTTTAGAAACTTCCTTAAGATTATGACTCACTCTAAAATCATGTATTTTTTACTTTCTAAAAATTCAAATGCACATAATAAGGATGAAGAAACATGAGGGGAATTATAGCTACATATCAATTCCATAATCATAAACATCATTCAATAATAAACTCAAATTCATTACAACTCCCCCTTAATTGATTAGAAAATCATTATTCTTCATAAATTCATGCATTATAATAAAAAATGATTGAAAAGTTACTATTCCTCCTAAATAAAACATAATATCACATCTAACTTTTTCTCCCATTTTTTGAAAAACAACATAATAAAAAAATTATCAAGTACAACAAAACTCTAGGACAAAATTTAATTTTCAAAGCTTAAGAGACTTAAGCTCACTCTAAGTCTATGCATTACAAGTTATTAAAAAACATAACAATATAAGACTCAAATATATTACCAAAGTTCTCAATCCTTTTATGAGGCAAATGCACTATTGAACTCAATGAAATCATTAAACATTACCACAGCTTCAAAACTCAAATGCACAACTTTATCACATTTTGTGGAATTCATGTATTTCAAGTAAATTCATGCACTCCCTCTAAGTAAAACATAATGTAACACCAAGTAATTTTCAAGTTCAAAGGCATCGAATTCATCAACTCCTATAATCATCTAAAATTCTAATGACATATGCCAATATATAAACATCTAAAATATCATAATTCAAAAGTCGTGTCCAAGTTCATGAATCATTCAAATTAAAAAAATTATCATTCAAGATACCATCATAATTCAAGAAATATAAAAGGGATATGTCATTACTTACAAAATACCTCAAATATCACATAAAAAATTATTTAAAAAACACATGATGTCTAGTAATCATCTAAATGCTCTTCTCAAACCATTTTATAAAGCTAAACCATAGAAGTAATTCATATAAATCATCAAATTTCAAGATTTGTCAAGAATTATCAAACCATTTTCTTTAGTAAACAAATTTGCAAATTCCTCCACTTTTATAACATTATAAAAAAATATCAAGCCTCCCCCTCAGTAAAAGAAATATTTTTTCTTTAAAAATTTTTAATGCAAATTTTTAAGAAAAAGACATAAGAGGTATCTAAATATTACAAATTTAAGTAAAGTTCCAAGAAAATCATAATTAACATGCTACATTTTAAAGACATCTAAAATTTTATTTAAAAGGCATACTTACACACAATTTTCAATTTCCTAATCATAGAAAAACTAGTCATGAAGCATTCAAGCATCACTCAAATTATTTAAAGATATTAAGAAATTTAAAAGGCATATTTATGAGTGCATTGTCCTTTTTCAATGCAATATATATATATATATATATATAACCACTCAATTTAACCTCAAAACAAGTTAAACTAAATTATTCTACAATCAAAAGCATTAGAACCATACCAATTTATCAAATATTACTCAATTTGATTAAAAAACATCAAGCATACCAAGAGAATTCATCAAGAAATAATCAAGAAAATTATGTATATTTATTTTATCACTTTACTAAGATTATTCTTAAGAATATTTACAACATCCAAAAAATCATTAAGAACATCAAGAATCATTCAAGTTCATTAAACTATCAAAGTAGAAGTGTACCTCCCTTTTTCTCTTTCTTAGTTCAATAACGTGCCTTGGTGATTTTCTTTTTTTTACCCTCGGAGATACAGTTGATGGACCTACAATACAAATCTTAATAAAGGTTTGGTACCTATAATAACTTGGGTATTTAGGGGTTAATAACCTTTCTCTAATCACTTAGTGAAACATTTTAACTCAATTTATCATAATAAAAAAGTTGAATATGTCTATAACGTTCACAATATGTGAAAAATAAAGGTGTATGACTCTTATATGTATATCTTAAGTCATTATAACTTCTAGGTGCATGGCATCATAACCTAGCATAGAAATTTGTCTAAGTTGCTATGATACATGTCTAGGTATTACATCACCATGTGTTACTCTTTAATGAAAATGAAACCTAGAATATGGATGAATCATTCCTCTGGATGTTTGCATATAAATATAACGAGCATGTGAGGTAGTTGATCTAAATTTCTTAGCATGTGACTTATATGCATTATTTTAATATTGTGCTTTTGTAAAGGAATTATGCCTATTTTTAGATATATGCACATTCTTCCTAAATGTAGGCCTAGTATGAGATAGAAGGTGATAGCCTAGATATATGTTCTTATTTTATTTCCCTTTATAAAAATAGTTTTACTACTTGATGGACCATTCTCACTAATGTATCATAGTCCATGCCCATCATTTATAAACTTTTGTGCTCTTAGAATTCAAATTTCTCGTTCCATTTAGTGAATTTGGCCAAGGATTCCTTAAGGGATTTTATTCACCTTTAACAAAGATTTATTCTAAAACAAAATTGTGTGCATCACTTCCACATTCATCAATTCTAGTTGTTCTTCAAGGATGCAATTTCTTCTATTAACTTTTACATATCATACTCATTGACATTCTTTAGTTCTAAGTCATGCCTAAGTTTTTCATTTTTAATCTTACATGCATTTAACAATTTTAAAGTTCCTTTATGCCTAATGGTCAACTTATTCTTTTTCCAAATCAAATCTTTCAAATATTCTATTAATTCATTATAAGAAAAATCTAGAACACAATCATCTTCATTATGAGTTGAATTTGAACAAGAAGTTTCATCGTCATTTGTGCAAGGATTTAAACAAGCGTGTACCTCTCCATGTCCCACGAAACATGTTAGGTAACTTCTTCTTTAGAAGGCTCATTCTTCACTTATTGAATACCGTTGATACCTTTGTACGTAACTTCTAATCTACACCATATCTCATTAACCAAAGTACACTTTGAAACTTTATCAAACACATTCCTATATAGTGCACAAAGTAAAATATGCATAGTGTTGTTATTTAAAGAGAGTAGTTCCATATCATTTAAAACCTATTCCTTTTCTTCCTTAGGAACTATTTATCTATTTACTATTTTTTGTAGGAATAAGGGACCCTTTGAAACTATCTTCCATAAATCTAAATTTTGCCTATTATGAAAGATTTTATCCTAATTTTCTCACTCAAATAGTCATCTCCACTAAACAAATGGGGTATATCCATATCTTTACATAAAAGTTTCATTATCTTTACTTACTAATTCATGATATTTAAACTATGTGAAATCTAGACAATTTTCGATCCTAAATTCACTAAGTTCTCTAAACAATTTTGCAAAAGTTAAATAAATAATTCTATAGACAATACAAGATAAACAAAAAATTAAACTTATAATTAAAGGATTAAGGGAGAGAATATGCAATTAAATTTATAATGATTTAAAGACAGCATCTTTTTCTTACATCCTCCCCTAAATTTTGTTTAGAATTTCACTATCATATCCCTTTTTTAATAGGCTCTAGGTAACCTTTATAATGACTTACTTTTTCAATAGACTTAAGTATAACCTTTATAACAATCTCTTTTTTTTAATAGGTTCAAGGATAACCCCATATAACTTTCACGCTCAATATCACTACCCTAAAAAATACACTTTGTAAAGGTATCATAAATGATCAAACCATGTGTTTAAGAGCTCACAAACCATTTAGAGAATGAATGCAAAATGAAGCTCACATAACAATGAAAAAAACATCACTAAACTTAACCATAACACAAAACTTAACCAAATATCTTATTTCTTAACTCTTAAATTCACATAATCTTAATCGATGTATAAAAAAAATACACAAATACCTCTATTTATAAGTGAAAAATATCTAGCTAGTTGTTTATGACCGTTCTTTAACATTCTAAAACAATTAATACATTTGCTCATTGATTTTTAATAATTATTATGCGATTTACACCTTGATTAACTGACTAATACTTGTACCAATTGACCAGATAAAGATCGACCACTGCATGAACTAGTTGACTAGTCACTGATCGACTGATATGCCTTATTGTTCATTCAGTCTTCTTCAAGCCTATTTTTTCATGTACATTCCATATCTAACTCAATCTAAATTAATTCCTAATACATTTATACACATTTTAACATATCTTAAACAATTCCAAATATCTCCAAATGCTTCTTAACAATCATTCACATAATTAGTTATATTTATATATCCTAACTTTTTCTTTACAAAAATCCTTAATCACTTACCTTAACTATAATAATTTATCCTAACATTTTCAACATCATATTTTAACATATTCTTTAACGCAATTACACACATTAATACGCAACGGTAACACTATAACGAACAGAATATGCAACAGATATATTAATTAATGTGTATGAATGTTGGGCAATGACTATTTAGCCTTATGAAGAGTATAAATAGGTGTGTTGAGTGTTGTTTAGAGATCTAAGAAGTGTAGAAAGTGTTTATATATTATTGTTAAGTATTCTTGAGAGTATATGAGCTATTGGTGAAACTGTTGTTGGAAATTTTTGTGAGGGTTATTCTTGAGCCTTGAAAAAGAAGAGTCTCCTTTAGCCTTAGAAAAGGGAGTGTTATGAGGTTATTTCTAAGATTTAGAAAATGGAGAGTGAAAGGTTATTCTTGAGCCTGTTAAAAGGATTGTACTTGTACTCTTGTTAATTGCAATAAGAACGAAATCTCAACATTAATGTTGGGGACTGGATGTAGGGCAAGTAGATTGTGCCGAACTAGAATAAATAGTTTGTGTCTCTTCTTACCTATCTCTTTTATTTTTATAAATTTAATTTAATTGTTTAAGTTAATGTTATTATTTAATTTGTAAAATTAAATTATTGCTTAACTTTCATACTTAATTGAAATTGATAATAAGACTTAGGTTGAAATTGAAAAGAATTTTTAAGAACCTAATTCACCCCCTCTTAAATGCCATATAGGACCAACAATTGGTATCAGAACGTAGGTCTCACATTGGATTAATTTTAACGAATTAGTGAGTAAAGATAGATGGCACTTAGCTTAGATATATATGTTTTTAATGGAGAAAACTTTAGAGATTGGAAAATTAAAATGAAAAATTACTTTTTAAACTTAGGAAAAGATTATTGAAAAATGATAGAAAATGGTCTTTATATACCTTCAAAGCTTGTAGAAAATCTAACACTCAAAGAAGCATTATAATTAGATGAAAACGAAAGAATGTTATTTCATTTAATTATAAATTTTTACATGTTTTATGTTGTTCCTTGAGTATGAAGATATTTCAAAAATTTTCGTGGTGTGAAAGTGCTCAAGAAGCATGGTGTGCATTAGAGGAAATCTATCAAGACAAGGAAGAGGAAAGTGAACACGAAGACGTAGCCTTCTTATGCTTCATGGATGATGAGGTATGTACTTCCACAATATCTTATATTAATGTACCATCATGTTCTAAATTCTATGATAATAATGATAAATGTGATAAAGAATATACTTATGAAGAGATATTAGAGCATATAAAAGAATTAACTAGGAGGAAAAAGAAATTGCATGATAAGTATACTAAAACCTTGAAATTGCTTGATAATTGTAAATTAGAAAATGAAACTTAGGAAAGTAGTAGAATCAAAGGATGTTGAGATATAACAACTGATAGAAGAAAATAGATTGTTAAAGAAACATTCAAAATGTGATGATCATAATTTGGTAAATGAAAATACATCTATTAGATTAGAGATAAATACCCTTAAGGATTCTCTTGCTAAATTTACGAAAGAGAATGAAAAATTAGAAAACATGTTGAATGGTTAAAAGGTTGTAAATGATAGACATGGTTTGGGTTATAAGAGCAATAATGGATCTTCTCCAAGTATGATCAAATTTGTTAAAAGAAAGAACTTAGAAGAAGAAGAATTTAGGTCATCTATTAAAAATGTTTCTAGGCCTTCGTCATTTAGTTCCCGTCATAAAAAAAATCATCATGCATTTTTGTATGCATCAAAATCATCATATAGAAATAATGTGCATATGCCAAAAAATAGACATAATTTCTTTATTAATGCACATCATCAAAATGATGCATATAGGTCTCCTACTTCATATGCACCTCATGCATATATGAATATTCCTAAAAATGTTTACCATGTTCATCATATGCCTTTAAATACCTCTCATAAATATTTTAGAAAAGGTTTTCATCAAAGAAAATTGTTTACATCTAGATATATATATATAGGAACAATTTAAGACCTCATTATCATCATACATTTAGGAGTTTGGATGGATCTAAATCAAGGCATGCTCATAAATTACAAACTCTATTATCTTGTCATTTTTGTGGCCATATTAGGCATGTTCAACAATTTTGTCATGATCATTTAAATATAAATATTTTTTCAAATGGTCGCGACAGGTATAAAACTGACCAACAAAGACCCAAGATGATATGGGTACCAAAACTCTGTTAATATTTGTTTTGTAGGTACCTTTCAAGAACTAAAAGGAAATCACCGACATTGTTGAACCAATGATGTAAAAACTACAACTAGTAAAGTTTGTGATAAATTGTAAAAAAGAAGGTATACCTTAAACCTATTTGTTTGATTAAACTTTACATGATGTTTTGATTAAATTCTAACAAAAAATTAGATAACTAAATGTATTTGAATTTGTGAAACTGAATTCTTGAAAACGTGAGATTTTTGTATGTGTTGTTTGATAATCGGTCGACCGATAGGATGAGTTAGGCCGACTGAAGTTGTTTTTTCAATATATCGATCAACCGATGTGAGCTGTTCAGCTGATTGAATGGACATTGGTCGACTGATATCAATTGTTCGATTGACCGAATAATCAAAACTCTGTAAATTTAATTCTTTCTCCTGTGATGCAATGTATGTGTCCGTATATGATATATTTAAAGATCGTAAATGCTAAAATACTTCATAAATGCTAAAATATTTTTAGTTTGTATGCGTTGAAGGACTTTCTTACACGTTATTTTTATATGCTTAAATTTTGTATGTTTTGTATCTTAATAAATGTTTTAATATGTTTATTTTAAGTGCTTCTTGGATGCTTAAATTTTTAATGGATTATATGATTTAATTTTACACTTGTAAGTATGTTTTGAAGCCTTTTAGAACATTTTTTTTAATAATTATGTTTATTGAAAATTTTGATCCCTCTCATGTAGTTTTAAAATTTTGCATTTGCATATTGTTTAGAGAAATTGTTTTATTGAGGGGGAGCTTAAAAGCTTTTCTAAACGTCTTTAATAAATTGCCTCCATGCATTGGTTTAAAAAAAGATTTTTGAAAGAACATTAGTTTATTCAAAATTGTTTGATATTTTGAAGTGCTTTGATAGAAAAAGTTTCAATAATCATAAAGTCTTAAACTTTGACTTCTCACATTTTATGATTTCTTAGACATGATTTTCAACCTTTAGAAAATGTTTATGACATTTTGAAGTATTATTCATATATTGAGGGGGAGCATGGAACTTCATCTAAATTACATAATTGAGTATAATTTCAATAATTTCATCCATGAGCTTTTTAAAGTCAAGCATGAATGCCTTTACGATTAAATGATAATATGATCTTCTCATGCATTTTATGTGTTGCATTGAAAGTTTAATTTATTTAAAAAGTAAATTGCATGAATTTAAGGGGAGTCATTAATAGAGCTTATGATTAGGTGGGACTCTTAAGATATTTTCTAACCATTGGTGTCAAGTATAAAGTAACCTTAATTGGTATCTTGAACTTGTTTGCATCTTGATGTTGTTATTGATGTTTGGGAGTATCACTTTTAAAAGTGAAAAGTGTTGTGCTTTTAGTACTTGTTGATGATGCGTTGCGTCCTTTGTTTATTTTGGATGATATTAACAATTGGTATTATGGTGTTTGATTTTATGACATTGATCGTATCATTGATTGCCGTAATTGGTATTAATATGTCGTTTTTCAACAACTTATGATGTTTGTAAACAAGTAGTATCTTACCTTGAAAAATGTTTTTTCAAACGACAAGAATAATCAGTATTAAGTCTTTTATTTTCCAACAATTGGCATCAAGTTTTTTTCCTTTAACATTTGATATCATGTTTTTTAACAATTGGTATAGACATGTTTTCTTTTGGCATATTTAGTTTCAAGTGTGTGATTTTTTAATTTAATCACTTTTTCAACAATAATTAGTATCACCTTTTACTAACATTTGGTATAGATATTGATGACTATTTGATTGTAGAACTATTAAATGAAATTTGGTTGACTTTGTCCCTCTTTTAAATATGTATGATATTGTATTTTGAAGGATATCTTATTATGTTTTATTAAGGGGGAGCATTGGGTTTAAATATATGTTTATGAGGGGATTAGTGTATCCTATTTTTATTCTCCATGGTTATTTGTATCCAACGTTTATAAAAGGGGGAGAATGTTAGATGCTATGTATTTTTGACTCATTTGATATTCGTATTTAAGTTTTACACATTTTGGTAATTGGTTATGTACTTTTTGATGATTACAAAAAGGAAGAAAATGATAGAAGTAATATTAGAAAGAATTTACAAGTTTTATGATGTTTGCATGTTTGAGTGGTTTGATTTGTGTATTACATGCTTTTAATATCACATGATTTTGTAATCATAAAAAAAGGGAAAGATTATTGAACCAAGGGTTAGTTCACATTTGTTTTAATGATGACAAAGTGTTTCTACTAATGTATTTGTAGAGTTTGAAGATGACAAATGTTTGGAGTATATTTGATGAATGAGAAATTAAGTTAGTAATTAAGTGAAGTTAGTAAGTCATGAAATAATGTTTTAGATAAATTTTATATAAATTGAAGTTGTATGAATTGATTAAGTATATAGATAGAGTGAATGAAATTGTTTAGATTATTGTGTTAAGGAAATTTGGTAAACTAGATTAATTGATTGTGTTAAGTTTGTATAATTGTATATAATGTGTTAAGATTTGATTAGTATTATTTTATTTTTGTTAAAATATGTTGAATTGGGTTAAGAACTGAATGGAATTGGTTTTGTATGGATTGATTAGTGTTTGCATAAAGTTTGGAAGCTAGATTGTTTAACAAGCTCAGTTGAGCTGTAAAATCTGTATAACTGATTGGGAAAAGAAGTAAGTATACTTATAGAGTTCCAAATGCTATGAAATTGTATAGGATATTAGAAAAATGTGTTAAGAAGCGACTCTCCAAATTACACGTCAATTGGATGAAGAATGAAGAAGATATGGCGAAAACATCGAGTGGTGCTATAAGTTGTCAGAATAGGCATCGGTCGATTGAATAAGGTGTATAGGGACTTTGATCGACCAAATGAAGCAAAAGATGACAGAATCAGACAACCGAAGGAGGTCATTCGGTCGACTGAATATGACAAAAACGCAACGGTAACACTATAACGGATAGAATGTGCAACAGATATATTAATTAATGTGTATGAACGTTGGGCAACGACTATTTAGCCTTATGAAGAGTATAAATAGGTGTGTTAAGTGTTGTTTAGGGATTTACGAAGTGTAGAAAGTGTTTATATATTATTGTTAAGTATTCTTGAGAGTATATGAGCTATTGGTGAAACTGTTATTGGGAATTTTTGTGAGGGTTATTCTTTAGCCTTGAAATAGAAGAGGGTGAGGTTCTCCTTTAACCTTAGAAAAAGGGGTGTTGTGAGGTTATTCCTAAACCTTAGAAAAGGGATAGTGAAAGGTTATTCTTGACCCTGTAAAAAGGATTATACTTGTATTCTTATTAATTACAATAAGAATGAAATCTCAACAGTGGTGAGTTACTATTGTTATTTTTTTGTGTCTCTTCTTCCATATCTCTTTTATTTTTATGCAATTAATTTAATTTTTGAAGTTACTGTTGTTATTTAATTTGTATAATTAAATTATTGCTTAACTTCCGTGCTTAATTGTAATTGATATTAAGACTTAGGTTGAAATTGAAAAGAATTTTTAAGAATCTAATTCACCCCCCTCTTAGGCACCACGTAGGATAACACATTCCAATCTTACAATTCATTAGATCACTTACAAAAACTTTATTTCACATAACATTTAATCAATTCACACTATTTATCCTCTTTTTCAGACAAGCTTTAACACATACATCATAATAATTCCTAGAATTATTTTAGTGAATTAAGAGAGTCTTCAAAAACCATTCATGCACAACTTCTTTTGATTATGTATCATATATGAAACACTGCTAACCCTGAATGTATGATGAATGATGTGAGTCTATTAATAATATGGAAACACTAAAGTGAGACTTACAATAGAACCTTATATCAACAATATCCTATTTTCTTCAGTTATCTTGGAGTTTGATCTTTCATCCATTAACATGATCTTCATCTTCAACCTTTTTCCTTTAGTCTTCATAAACTTTATTCCATTCCATGCTCCAAGGTTCCAAGACTTCATAGTGCATCTTTACTCCAAAGTTCCATCATGCATCTTCTTAATATGTGCACATCGCACCTATCTTTCTAACATATTAAACATACTCAACACATTAGTAGCAATGTTTTTTCATCATCAGAACTAGGTAGAACCACCCTTAATTCAACATTTTTAATCTTTAAATAGATAATATTATTGAATACATCCATCTATTCGAATCCTTGTCCACCACACTAAAAGTCTTTATAATGTTGTCTTTGAGTGACCATCTATTCCAAATATTGTTCTTAATTGTCTACGTTCTTTTTTCATAGTTGTATAAATGTATAACTTTTTAAACTAAAAAAATGAGTTTTTAAATTCCATGATAGTTGTAATTCCATAATTTCTCACCTATCTAAGGCCCCTCCTTAATCCTTTGAATATACTAGAATTGAAAAATACATTAAGCTTCTTAGTACATCCTTTTACAATCTTAGGTGTAGATATACTTGTCTATTCTAAATTATTTCCATGAAATATATCTTTAGGAACTTGGCAAAAACCATCCTTGTCTTTAAGTTTAACAATTATGATAACAATTATATTTTTTTCTTTGAAACATATTTCATTCTTCTTATACCTAATGTATAACTCCCATAGGCATCCTTCTATGTATCTAAGATTCATCACATTTCTCTCACTTTTTTCCACCTTAAATTAAACTTAATTACCATAATATAATCTACATTAGCATCTTTAAACTCCTTGGAATTTGCAAACTCTATACCTCATGTCTATTATGGTACTACGCCATTTGATTTTTTTTGTCAATACTTCTACTTGGTCCTTTTAATGGTTTACTAGGCTCCTCTCCTGTAGAATATTCATCACTACAAATAAAAAGTCCACGATCAATTGAATCAATCTCTAAATTTAGCTTATTGTTATTAATATATGCTTGTTCTTTAACTTCTTTATGAAGTACATCATTTATATATGAATCGTTACTTTCAACACTATTTTCATCAAGGTTATTATCCATTCCTTCTTCTTTTTTTCTCCATTTGGTTCCACCGTTATTTTACTATTTGATTTTTCATCATAGATATCTCTATCATGTGCACATGCATGCTTAAAAGTACTTTCAACATCTTTGTCATGTGTCTTATAAATGGCATTCACTCATTAGTTGGCCCATCAATAGTATACCACTCATTACCTACATCTTCTCCTCTAATTATATGCAATACTTTAGGTATAAGTAATGGTATTTTTAGCTTACAATATATACATCAACCTTCCTATGAATTTTCATTAATTTTATTAGTTTAATACAACGATCATTTAAAGCAACAAGTCTTAAAGGCTTACTAAACTTGTAGCCTAAACTTATAATAAACCTTATCAATTTAGATGTACATTAAGTCCTTCCTTATCTCACAAGTTTACCTATAATTCACATAACAAAGGTTCACTTTATCAAAAATTTTATATTGCCATTCTCATAACTCAATTTAGGTTCTAATTTAAAATTACAAACATATAAATAGCTTTACTTATATATTGAGTCATTATAATCATAATCATTATAAATAGCACAGTACACCATCATATTTTGATATAAAATTAGCATATAATGGATAGTATTTTATTTTAATAAACACTAAAATTTCATAATATCATAATAAGAATCAACATATATCTCATATTCACATTAAAAAATAGAAGACAACCCTACTTAAAGCAAAAGTAACTATAAGAGATCTTTCACAAAATCCATTTTCCTGAAGTCATAGTTTCTCGAAGCCTAATTTATCAAAGACATAGTTCAAAATACAAGACATAGCTCAAATAGATTCCAATGAATAATATGAATTTAAAATTATTTCATTTTTTGGTTGAAGGTCCCTTTTGTCTCTTAAGATTTGAACCAATATTTAGAAAAGACTATAACATTACATTACATTAAAAAAAGACCCTAAGGTTTACATAAACATTAAAAAAAAGAAATCCTAAGATTTGCAATACATTTTAAAACACCCTAACCCTAATGGAACCATTAAATTTCTATTAAGTACCTATTGACATTTTATTTTTATCGTGTTTATGCCACTTCACTATGATTATATGGCAATAATTAAAAATTATGGTTTTTAATTAAGGATTTCCTATTGAAACCTTAAATCCACAATCTTTTTTATAAAAACAATTTTTATGGTTATGTACAATTATTATGCAATCATTTTCAATAGAATTATTTATAATAAAATCTGGCCCCATCTTAGTTTGTGTTCTATATAATTCCACTATTTCAACAAACTCATTGCAGTCTTGTCAAAGGTTATATTTCAAGTTCATACTTAATCTACCTGTCCATGCTAAAATAAAATTTGTTCATGTTTTATCTACCTAGTCATTTGTCCGAGTAAGTTCAAGTTTCTTCAAGAGAGTAATATCTGTAAATGCTTCTAAAATAATCTTTTACGTTGATGACAAGTGCAAAAAAGCATAACCTTTAAAGTTAATGCTATTTAAGCATAACCTTAAAAATCTTCATGTAGGTAATTGATGTAAATGGATCATAAAGTCGAGAAGGAACAGGATTTATCTTGTCAAGACTAGACATTCACATGAACTCCATAAACATATAAGCTCAAGTGAAGTTACTACTAAAATAGTGAAATTTCTATGATATCCAACTAGTGAAGCGAACAACAATATTTTAATAATGATAATATGAAATATGCATTTTATTATAAAAATAAGCCTAAAGGGTATGCTTTATCATTTTTGTGAAAAAGATTGAGGATTTAAGGTTTTAATCTTAAACCCTGATTAGAAACCCTAGTTTTTAATTACTACTACATAATCATGTTAACATGGCATAAGTATAACAAAACATGCCATGTTTGTAGGTACGTAACGAAGATTTAACCGTTCCGCTAGGATTAGGATGCTGTTTTAGTAGGTACATAAAGAAGATTTAATAGTTCCACTAGGATCAAGATGCTTTTAAAACATTGTAATGGTTATGAACGTAATGAAACATTAAGATCTTTTTTAAGCATTGGTTCAATCTTTAGGGGATAAATTAGACCTTCAACCTTCACTTTTTTATACCATGTATGTTCAAATATATATTATTCATTTTTTATAACAAAGACTTAAAATTGATCCCACTTATTAGGAAGGAGAGTATTACTATCTTAGTTATAACTTATATCAGCATATATGGTATTCACCCATAATAGCTACATATCTACTTAAAAATATGTGGAATGTAATTATCAGTTCCACCATCGGTACTATAATTAATAACTTGAATTGTGCATGATTTCACTTTAGATTCCATAAATGCTTGAGCTTATACTTAGATAAGAAGAATTATAGATGGTTGATGCTCAAGGAAATTTTACTTTTCATTTTGGTACCATTTATATTTAAATTGGCTACTTTTAATAGCTCCACTAATAATAGCACTACACCTCCATAAAACACCTATTACCTCATCCCAAGACTTTTAAAAAATTTAAGCCATTGGTAAAACAGAAAATTGATAACCAGAAATAAGGACCACATGAAATCTGTGAACTGAAAAGGAAGTAAATAATTCTTAATAAAAGAGTATGATCGGTAAGTATATTTGATTGCCTTAGGCTTTTCTTTTACCACTCTGAAACCACTTTTTTGAAAGGAATTGTTATTAATGTTGGCCCACCCCCTTCCTTTAACTTTAAGTCATCCATGCTTCATAAAAAGATTTAACCTTATCTTAGGAGTTTACATAAGTTTTAATTGAATGTATAGTATCCCCATCGTGATATTCGCATGTTAACTCTATCTTAC
Source organism: Pinacopodium congolense (assembly GCA_028565735.1). Lineage (NCBI taxonomy): Eukaryota > Viridiplantae > Streptophyta > Magnoliopsida > Malpighiales > Erythroxylaceae > Pinacopodium > Pinacopodium congolense. Next base: position 5,414 of record JAOXYD010040502.1, on the reverse strand, counting down.
ACCAATAGGGATAAGAAGGCTTAAACTGCTTATTAGATATTGGTGTAATCTTGTTCTAACTCAAAAGAAGCTTGTAGAGTTCCACTAAAGTAATTGAAAATCGTGAAAGAGGCCCCTCATTTTTCCTCCATACTCTTTAATTTTGTTATCGTCTCTATTATTGCCGTTGTTGACCATGTTGGGACTATTGCTTCCAAGTATGATTTACAGGTAGAGGATATCCAGGTTAGGTTTGAAGGAATGGTTGTTATGGTATGAAAGATACTCTAAATAGTGAAGGACATGAATGATCGGATAAATCTAGATAAAACATCACTTGGAAAGCATAATACATTTGTAGTGGAGGCACCTTAGGACAAGCACATAGGCATTGGGAGACGTATTGATTGAAGCTATGCTTCAACTCAATTCCTTCTCTAATTGTTAAATTTTTATGTGATAGTATGAGACAAAGATTGATTCAACTTGACTTGCTTCCAACTTCCTTTTTATAAAAGGGCTTCTCGTTGGTTTCTTAGACATTGATCTTAATTTTTCCATTCTTGATCACACTATTCACGACTTTGCGTTTGATGAGCAACTCATTAAAAGGGTGGTTTAAAAATTGGTATAATTTGTTGTAGTATTGTTTTTTTAAGATTCTATAGATAGAAGCCTATAGTTTCTTTTTATGACAAAGGTGATTAGGTTTTTGCCCTTTCCTTGTTGCGTTCTTATGTACTGCTTTAAGCTCTGAATTGATTTTTTTCCCACTTGTTGGAGGTCCTCTTGAGTCACCATAATTTCTTGATTGAATTCATATTAAGTTAAGAATAAATACACCAATTCCCTTAACGTTTTTTTGGATGACTGGTCCATATTAAGAAACACCATAGCATTAGTTAAGTAACTTTATATGGAAAGCAATATACTAATAGGTCCTTATTAACAATACTTGCTACAAAATATTATCATATGAGTCATCATGTGTGAATTCCCATCATAGTTTTCAAATTTTAACATCTTATCCTTCGGAGATAGTTGAGTATTTCGACACAAAACAAAATTTTAAGTTATCCGAGTATCAGTGGATGCAACACTTCTAATCATCTCACTTAATTCGAGGCAGTAGCTAAATAATTAAAGCATCACTATGAAGCCACTATTGCCTGCCACCTCTCATATGTTTCACCTTTAAAGAGGCCAAAAATCAAAGCATAACAATCAAAATAACATCTTTCGACTGAGAAGTAATAGAGAAATGACATTGCAAAAGAAGAATGAAGCAAAACACAACAAAATGACAAAGAAAACACAGTAAAATGAGAAAAGATTTTGAAAAAAAAAAAACATAGCAAACAACATTGTAAGTTTGAAAGAAAAGCAGAAAGGCGTTCAAAACAACATATTTAACTTACAATGAAAAAAAAAAAACTTGATGCTTCTATAACAAAAATCATTTGTAGAAATTAAAATTTTCCCCATAATAGATTTGTTGCTATGTTATTTTTTGACGGAACTGAGATGGAGAAGAATAAAAGGAAGAGAATTAGCGAAGAGCTGCGATTGGAACCAAGGACAGAGAGGGGCAATGGTGAGACAGAAAGAGAGGGATGATTGGAGGAAGAAGATGAGTCCTATGGAAATAGGAAGTCTCTCTTCTGGTTATTTTGACATAATCATTTGATTGAAAAATAGTTAAACTAGTTGATTTTCAAGTTATTTAACTAATCTTCAAGTTCACAGGTTTTTATATGAAAGCAAACTGGTTAACTAGCTAGTTTTTGATAAATTAGGTAAATTAATTAGTCTAATTCAATGTTTTAAATATTGATTGTATTCAATACTTCATATCAAATTTGATTCACTTTTTACAATAAGATTTGCATATTTTAAAAAAATTTTGGGGAAAGAAGTCCTTTAATTTAGGTTAAAAATATTATATTTGATAAATATGTAAGAAGAAAATCAAAATTTTTATAAAAGCAGTATCTTTTCACTCATATGTTAGTCATACTGGTTTTTAAAAGATTTTTTTTTTCACCAAATTTGATTTTATATTATAATTTGATTCACTTATAGGTTAAAATTTATATCTTTTTAGTCTATAGTTTTAGAAAATACCTTTATTTTGAAAGAAAACTAATTGTCATTTATGTAAAAAAATTTCATAAATATTTTTAGAATGCTTTTATTTTTTCAATTTGACTTCTTTGACTTTATTTTGAGTTATAGTTTGTATCATTTGGTATCGAAATTTCAAATAAAATGAGAAATTGATAATAAATAAAATTTATACTAGATAAATTTTATATCAATTTGAAATATGAAGTGATATAATGATTACATTACAAAAAGAAAATAAGGACAATCAAGGTGAAAAAAATCAAATAAAATCGCTTGGTTCAATTGAATATTACAAGCAATTAGCCTGTTAGTCCATTCAATTTCATATAAAATCCATGAACTTGAAAATTGGCCAATTAACATGAAAATCAACTGGTTTAAATAGTCTTTTAATCAACCGATTTTATCAAAATAACCAGAAGACGGAGTTCCTATTTCCATAGGACTCATATCCTTCCTCCAATCATCCCTCTCTTTATGTCTCGTCATTGTTCCTCTCTCTCCTTAATTCCAGCCATAGCTCTTCTTTAATTTTCATCCTGTTATTCTTCTTCAACTCAGTCTCCTCCTAGGGTAACAAAGCAACACATCCATTCTGGACACAAAAATTCAGTTTCTGCAGTTGATTTTCAATCTAGAAGCATCAAATTTTTTGTTTCATTGTAAGTCCAATATGTGGTTTTAGACACAGTTTTGCTTATGTTTCAGATTTACAATGCTACTTTGTTGTGTATTGTTTTAGAATTTCTTACCATTTTGCTGTGTTATTCTCTGCCATTTTACTATGTTTCACTTCTGGCTTCTTTTGCAGCATCATATGTCTATTGCTTCTCAATCAAACGATGTTGTTTTGATTGTTATGTTTCATTGTTTTGCTTATTTAAAGGTGAAACATACGAGAGGTGGGTGGGAAGCCATAATGATGTCTTAATGGTCCTAACACCAAGGGAGACTTTCGTTGCCTTAAATTACTCTTTCCACTTATTCTGTCTTTCATAAATAATAATGTCCCTCGTAGAGGAGTGAATCATGTGCAAATATCAAGGACTTTGCTATCTACTTTAGTATTGAACTTGGAAGTGGATGTCTGCCGCCTCAAACTACAACGATCAATGGCATTATAAATGGGGCATCGTCTTGGTATTTGAATCACTGAGCATCATCTATGTAGTGCTCTCGACACAAGTTTATAATATATTGTAAAACATAATTATCATGTTCTTTCTCTTCTTAAAGATTGTTTTGAAGAAGTTGACGCTTTTTTTTTTTTTGTAGATAACTTGATAGCAGTTATATTACTCCATTTTGGCTCACAGATTAATAAGTCCGAACTTCAAATTATTGTTTGTATATTTCATATGTTTCTAATATTTTTTTAAAATTGATATTATAATAAAAAATACAACCTCCATTATAAATATAATGTTAATTTTTAATATTTTTATATTAGAGTCAATTTTATTTAAAATTAACATTATTTAATTAAATATTAATAGATATTGATGTTTTATTTTTATCTTGATAAAATATTTTATTTTTATAATATTTTTTTGATTATTCTTATAATTCTTACTATTTAACACTCTACAATTTAATATTAATTAAACTTTGAAATTTTAAATACCTCCCTAATTTGAGTAACACTCTACAATTTAATATTAATTAAACTTTGAAATTTTAAATATCTCCCTAATTCGAGTGTTCAATTCAATTTTTAAAATATTGAAATATATCATGAAATATTAAAAGGGCTTCTTTAAAATATCGAAACCCAAGAAATATACATGCTGATATAGATAAGAGAATATTGTAACATTCATTGAAATATTCATAGTACAAGAAGGATAAAGATAGAAAAAAATATTTAGAACAGAAAATTTTAATTCCTTACCTAGATAAACGTGACATAATCTAACATTTAATTTAAGATCTTTCAAAGGTTAAAACTCCATCTCATAGTAATATTTGAAATTTACAAAATCTTAGAATGTTCATATAACAGAAAAATTAAAGGACCCTACTTTAGGGACCTTGTAATGTCCCCTCTCACACAAAGGGGGTATTTTTATAAATTTGTAGGAAAAATATTTATTTTGTATATTAACGTTTTAGAAATAATTCAATTTATCTCATAACATTTTAAGAAGTATATTTATAAAATAGTTTAATTTATTTCACAACGTTTTAAGAAATATTATTTTACCTCATAATATTTGTAAGATAGTATAAATTACTCTCTAAATCTTTATTAAATTGACTTTTTATTAGTCAATTATTAAATATATACAAGTGACATACAGACATGATAATATAGAATTTAAATATAATATTAATGTAAATTAAAAAAAATTAAATTTATCAAAATTTCTTATAATATAATAAATTATCAATTAAATTCTTATAATTTTAAAATTACGTAACAATATAGACCTTAACGTGTCTATATCTATAATTTTTTATTCCTTCGGTAATTTTTCCAATGGCAGTGACAAGGTTATATGCAATTGGGAAGACTTGGATTGATGCCTTTTACCTAACCAAAAATGATTATCCCAACCAACAAGTCACTTGCACTAATGATGATTATAATGCTTTGCCAAAATCCAATCGTCATTCATTATACAGAGAAGGACACTAATAAGCAATCCAGCTTGGAACTTCATGATGAAATTCCCAACACTCGAAAACCTATGCACCCACAAACCTTTTAGAATGGTCTAAACCTAACCTACTATTACCCTTATCTTGTTAAGGACTAACCCCCCTTTTTTTTCAACTGTTTTCTTCCTCATATTGTACAAAAAAATGAAATTGACACAACTAAAGACAACGTAGTAACTATAAAAGGACTTCACACATAAATGAAAAGAGAAAAAGAGAGTATCATTATAGTTACAGTGACACTTGAAACAAAAGATAACTTCTAGGATTCTGAACTAAGCAATACAAATTTTGTTACTGAAGAAATGTATGGAATCACCACATGGGTATATACTTATTTGTTGAGAAAATCGAAGTAGGAAGATGACTTCATAAGTCACAGTCAAAAGGCACAATGCCTTTATAGACATAGATAGGCCACTAAATTGGTCTATGGTAACTGGTAAGGATGAATTATCACTAGGACTTGTTTGCTTTGGGATCGTATCTAGGACTTGTTTATTTTAGGGTCGTTTAATATTAGTATAAATTGTAGTTTTTAGTTGTTATTTTAATATATTTATATTGATTCTCTTTAAATGGTCTGGTTTCCTACATTCGAAACAAAAAACATTACTGAACTTTCTCTTATAATCATACTTACCTTA
>JAOXYD010040491.1:0-13746 GCA_028565735.1 Pinacopodium congolense | reverse complement strand
ATACTATGTGGGATTTCAAAGTTATTAGCATTAACTCTAGGCCGCACAATGCTAGCAACAAGTCTACCTTTGTTCCCTAAAACTAAGTCCATCATAGTTGGTTCTCTATTTTTTACTTGATGTCCTACAATTATACGTTCCCTAGGGTCCATCTCTACAGGTTTTGATTTAGTGTCATTCGATGTTCCTACTTCTAAAGAATCAGACGTGGTTGAGCTTCTTTCTTTTTCTTCCTCAACATGTACTCGAGTTTTGGATTGAAGTCTATTGGTTCGAGATTGCATCCTTGAGTATGCATATAATTGTAAACAAAATACTAAATTAAAGCAAATTAACAAATAAGAAAAATAAAATAAGCAAAAAGGGAAATAAAAGCACACAAACCAAAATAAATTAAGGAAAATTCAGAAAAAAAATTAAAAAACAATTATTAAAAATCCTAGAGTAATTGACAGTAATTTTCTTAATATTAAGGCCGTGTCCCCAGCAATGGCATCAAAAACTTATTGCATTGGGTAGGTGACTTATAAATTTTTAATGATTTTGAAACAATTTTATTTTGAAAACCAACGAAATTAAGGCAAGTGCACATATCGCAAAAGTAATATAGATGAGTAAATTTAAGACTCCAGATGTCGATCCCATAAGAATAAGGGCTTAATTACTAGGTTGATTAGATTACAATTATTTAGGAAAATCCAAATAATTTGATTTAAAACCTGAAAATTGCTAAACTAGTATAATTTAGCTTAAAAACTTCAAAAATGATTTTTAATTGCTTTTGAAAATTTTTGAAAATTACCAACCATATAAATTAGCTAAAGATTAGGTTATTGATGAATTAATTTAGCTTTAAACACATATAAGGGCTAGTTACAGTTTCTTCACAAAATCTAAACAAAGCTATGGTTAAGACTTTGCTTTTTCTCCATTAAATCTTGTTTAAAGTTTGGTTATACTTCAAATCAAGTAAATGAGCATTAATTTCAAGAAGGTGAGTTCTGGAATTTTAATCTCAGATCTCCAACCCTCATAAAAAATTCAAATTTAGTCATGCAAGGATTAATTAGTGTTGTTTATTGATTTTTCTAACAATTTAAGATGATTTCTCAAGTTTAACTTGTCTTAAATTCTAATCCTAGGTGGCCATCCCAAAACCAGATCTTTTAAACCTTTAATTATAAAAACTCAGACCCTATAACATGTCTTTAAGCCCTCTTGAATCATAAAACAACAATCCTTAGTAATAAAAATGATTTAACAACACGTTTTAATCAAAACATAGAAAACATGCATCTTAAGCACATATTTTGATAGATCTACAAATATAAGCTTAAATAAGTAGTTTAGAAGTTACAAAACAGTCTTAGAAAGCTCCTAGATAAGTCTTGAACTCCTTAATATAATCTAGGCATCAACACAGCTTCAAAATCTATAAAACCAGTAGCAAAATCAAAGAAAATTCAAAGAATATGAGTGTAAGAATATGAACTCGATTAATCTGAAAAACAGAGGAAATAAAGTGACGATATGAGTTAAGAAACCCCCCTGATGGTTTATAAACTCATATATATGTCTTAGCTTCAATCTCTAACAAACAACAACTCAAAAATCAATCTAAAACTCAAATTACAAGTGTTTGAAGTCTAAAATATCTATAAAAAACTAAAGAAAGGTAAAAAAAGAAGAAGGAAGAGCTTCTTTCTCCAAGTTACAAATCTGATCTCTCTCATGTCTGTGTGTGTTTCTGGGTTTAGTTTCCTTTAGATAGCTCTAGCACATGTCCACTTGATGTCCTAAGTCAATAAAATGGAGTATAGACACGCCGCAGCCCAAATATGGAAATTTTGTCAAGATATGCTGGTATGTGATCAATATTGTAGTTTGGCTGGATGCAAAGGGCGGTTAAAAGACTGTCGTATATAACCAAAATTGTGACTATACATATGAGGGTTTTGGGATGTATACGGTGGTCTTACCAAACCACTATATTAAGTCTGGACAGCTCCAATTTCACATCATTTTGTGTATTTCTTGATTCATTATTCAACAATCATCAATTATGCTTAATCTTACAAAATAAACAATTTCACTCAATAATTAAACACATTAAAATGATTTTAGAGGGAAATTTACATCAATTAACATCTTAAAACACTATGAATTTAACCCCTAACAGTCACTCATTAATGTGCATGCAGGAAAATTAATTTTAGGATTATAAGATAAATAAATATAATTTGATGTTTTTAATGCAATGCAGTATCCAATGGATTATGAATATTGTAATTTTATTATAGTTAAACATTTTGAGAGTGACCTTCAGTTTTGTTATGTTATGATCCTTTATAAAAGGTGTTAATTCATTCTCAGTCTATAAACTTAGATGAGGAAGAGACAAGAGAAGTTTTAGGTGTTTAAACTAAAAAGTATGAACTTCTAGATAAGCCCATTAAAGCTTTACCTAAGCCATCTATAGAGTAGCCACCATATTTAAAATTCAATCCTCTTCCTTCACATTTGAACTATGCATTTTTAAGTCTTCCATTACATTTATCGGTCATTATTTCATCATTTTTTACTAAAAGTATGAAGGATAACTTGTTGAGAGTATTAAGAGATTATGTAGGAACCATTAGTTGGATTATTGCGGACATTAAATGATTAAATTCTTTAATTTGTACTCATAAGATTTTTATGGAAGAAGGAAGTAAGCTTTTTGTCCTATCGTAATGAAGATTAAATCTAAATATGAAATAAGTTGTGAAGAATGAAATAGTGAAGCTTCTAGATACTGGAATAATTTTTGCTATTCCTAATTCAACTTGGGTTAACCGAGTTCAAGTGATACCCAAAAAAGGTTCAAAATGATAAAAAAAAATGAAATGATAGTAATAAGAAAGGTAACTAACTAGTATATGCTTATTGATGACTAAAAATTAAATGATGTCACCCAAAAGGATCACTTCCTCTTTCCTTTCATTGATCAAGTTATAAAAAAACTGACTGGGTATAGTTTTAATTATGCTTTAGATAAGTACAATTGCTATTTGCAAATTATGGTAGCCCCTGAGGACTAAGAAAAAACAACCTTTATCTATCCTTATGGCGCATTTGCTTATAGATGCACCTCTTTTGGCTTATGCAATGCCTCTATCACATTTCAACGTTGTATGGTGGCAATATTTAATATATGATTGAATCTTGCTTCGAAGTAGTTATGGATGATTTTCATTGTTTGACACACAAATTTGGTATTAAATTGGGAAAAGTGTCATTTTATGTTGAAAGAATGCATTATACTTAGACATAAAATTTCCAGGGAATTGAAGTAGATCCAACTAAGATAGATGTAATCGTTTAACTCCCACCTTAAAATTCAGTTCAAGTGATTAGGTGTTTTATAGGCCATACCACCTTTTACTGGAGATTTATTAAGGATTTTTCTAAAATCACAAAGTCTTTAAATGGTCTTTTAACCAAAGATTCTACTTTTGACTTTAATGATAAATGCATGTATTCTTTTAAGTTGTTAAAGGAAAAGCTTACAAGTGTACTTATCCTGACTTCACCATATTAGTCTTTACCTTTTAAATTGATGAACAATGTAAGCAATTTCGTAATTGGTGCAATTTTAAGGTCAAGGACGGATAAAATTTTGCATTTGATTTACCTTGTGAATCAGTCAATAAATGATGTTCAAAAAAACTATACAACGATTGAGAAAGAAATTTTAGCTATCATCTTTTTATTTAACAAATTTTAGTCCTACTTAGTTCTTTCAAAGGTAACAATGTACACGGATCATTCGTATTTAAAATACCTTATGAATAAGCCTAATGCAAAGCCTTATTTGATTAGATGGTTCCTTTTATTACAAGAGTGTGTTATTGAAATAAAGAACAAAAAGGGTGTTGAAATTTTTGTTGTCAATCATCTATCATGATTAAGCGAAGAAGTTATTGAAAAAAGCAAAACTCAAGAAATTAATAAAGTGTTTCCTGAGGAGCAATTGCTAGCTATAAAGGACGACTTGCCATGGTATGTTAATTATTTGGCTAGCAATGTGATTCCTCATGATCTATCTTATCAACAAAGGAAAATTTTCTTAACTGATGTTAAGTGAATTCTATGGTATAATCCATTTTTATACAAGATTTGTGTTGATGGTATCATTCAACGATGTGTTCCTTTTGAGGAAATGCATTCTATATTAAATCATTGTCATTTAAAGGAAGTAGGAGGACACTTTGGGCCAACAAGGACTGCATATAAAGTTTTAGATTCTGGATTTTATTGACCTATATTGTTTAAGGACACATTTCAATATATGAAATCTTGTAATAATTGTCAAAGAGTTGGAAATATTTTAAAGAGACATGAAATTCCTTTGATTAATATCATGGTTTGTGAGGTTTTTGATATTTAAGATATTAATTTTATAAGACCTTTCCCTAAATCATATGCTAATCAATATATTTTAATTATAGTTGATTATGTAAGTAAATGGGTAAAAGCCATGGCTTTGCCTATAATTGATGCAAGAGGTGTGGTTAGGTTTTTTTACAAGATTTGGTATAATGAGAACGATTATTAACGATTAAGGTTTGTACTTTTATAATAAGTAATTTGATTTCCTCCTATCTAAATATGATGTAACTCACAAAGTTGCTATGCCTTATCATTCACAGACTAGTGGTCAAGTTGAAATTTCAAATAATGAGATTAAAAGAATTTTAGAAAAGATCATTAATGCATCAACAAAAGATTGGACTTTAAAATTAAATGATGCATTATGGGCATATCACATTGCATATAAGACACCTATTGGCATGTCTTCGTATTACCGAATCTATGAAAAATCTTGTCAATTTCCTGTTGAGTTAAAGTATAAGGCATTTTGTGCTATAAATTTTTTAAATTTGGACTCAAGAAAAGTTAGTGGTTAAAGGTTGTTACAATTAAATAAATTACATTAATTTCTCCTTGATGCCTCTGACAATTCCAAGCTTCATAAAGAAAGAGTCAAGAAATGGCATGACAAGAATATTATTCCTCACAAAATTAAGATCAGTGACAAATTTTTTATTTATAATTCAAGGTTAAAGTTCTTTATTGTAAAATTATAAGTACGATGGACTGGTCCTTATGATGTGCTTAATGCTTATCCTTATGGTACCATTGAAGTTTCTAATGGCCAATCTACTTTTAAAGTCAATGGGCAAAGGTCTAAGTTATATTTACCTAGTAGGTCTGAGGAATAAGCTTAAACTCTCTTACTTTCAAACCCTTATTACACTAGGTTCTAATCTTTTAATTATCTAAGTATGTGTGTTTGGGACTCCTTTGTTTTTCTTTGTTTGATTGGTTTTTCGTTAATTTGTTTTTAAGTTTTAATTTCCTAGTCTTTTGTCAAGTTTCCTTTTGGTCTTTGAATATTGGTTTAGACTTTCTTAGTTTGAGTCTCTATTGCTTTTAATGTGCTTAATTTAATTTGAATTAGTGCGTTCTTAATTAAGTTTTTAAGCTTTATTTGTTTTTCACCTCTTTAATTTTGTTTTTTTTAATTCCTTTAAGTAGTTCCCTTTTTGTCTTAAGTTATTTAGTGTGTTTTTGTCAAGTTTAATTTGCCTTCCCTTTAGGTTGTTTTAGTTATTTTTTAAGTGTTTTATGTTAGTCTATTAGAAGCTTTTAAGTTATTTCCTTTAGGTTTAGTTTAGCTTTCCCTAGAATTTCATCCCTTTATATTCCTTTAGTTTTTAGTGTTTCAAGCCTACTGTTAAGGAAATTTAATGTATAATCCTTTAGGATTTATTAAGGATTGAATTGGAGTTAATTAGATGAGGTTTCATATCAAAATTTCATCTTTAGGAGTATTCTTCAAGACTTAATGATGGTCTATCAATGGTGAGTGAAATCTACAACAGACCACTGTTTAGGTATGCCTAATAAACTAAACAACGGTACCTAAATGGTGTTGTTTAACTCCATAGACATTGATATTTAAGTCCTTAGAAAAGAAAAGAAAAACAATGTAGTTTCAATCAAAACCCCCGTTGTTCATCTGCTTCCTCCCTTCTCCTCCCACCTGTGATGCAAACCTCTCATAAACCCTAAAAACTCTTATTGCACCCTCATTTCTCCATAAAAATTCATCTTTTAGGGATCTTTTTGTCGCATTTTTAGTTTTCTATCTAATTTTGCCCTTAAATTACCCTAATAACATGCAAATCTACTAACAGATCATCTAAAACACATCCAAGCACTATTCACGCCATCCTTTTAAAAATTTCCATTTTCTAATCATTTTAGGGCTTATTTTCTATAAATTTGGTATGATCGACTCCAAATAGCATTATTTTTTCTTTTGATACCATTTTTACACCAAAAATCTTTCATTGGAAAATATACAATATTCTAGTAAGCCTTAGAATATTTCGACGAAGTTAGTAGGCTATTTTCTAATTTTCTTAAAAATCATTTTTCACCTCTAACATGTCCACTTAGTGAATAGTCTTTGTTTAGAATGCCTCATAGGAAATTTCTTGGGGTTTTAACTCAAGGAAGAAGCCTTCATATGGTGATTCTCGCTTCTCGAGTTGTGATAATTCATACTGGTTTGAGAATCATCTTCTAAACAAGATTATCAATGAACGATCAATAGTGCCTGCACTTGATGTAGAGTTTGACATTTTAAGTGAATTATAAGCTTTTGAATAGGATCCAGTCCTTATGATTATCAGGCCCTTCTATCCACTTTTATTGCATGATTTTTATATGAATATAGAGAATAAGGAGAGCTATGAGATCCTCGACATTAGATCTGTGGTGTGAGGTATAACTATTATTATCACTCATGCTTTATTGTCTTTTACATTAGGTGTACTAGATGTTGGCGATGTATATGATCACAAGGTGGATAGGATTCAAGGTGATAAGGTGGAATCTGATCCCTCCTTTTTAATTAACGAGGCTCATACTACCCTAAACTTGGTTAAGCCATAAGAAAAGCGCTATTATTCAACTTATCAACTTTCGGTGGAAAAGTGGATAATGGTAGCTTTATTAAGTTCAAATGTGACACCCTGAGCTAGTGGACTAAATAAAATTTGATACACGAATACCTTCATCTTGTATAAGATGTTTCATGGCTTAGGAGATATTGAGGGCCTACCTTTATCCGACTTTATCCTCTAAATCATTTGAAAGGTGGTTTGATATCAACATACTTACAAGAATTATTACTTTTCAAGCCTTTTGACAAGGATATTTTAGGAGATTGGTTTTTCATTCAAGGGTCAAGTTGTAGAGGAACCTCAATCGTCCTCCATTATTAGCTATCCCACTTTGAAACCCCTAAGGAAACCATGGTAGAGGCTACTTTTGAAGCCACTTATAGTGTTCACTATCCTCCACCTGTAGCTGATGCTTCTACATATGTACCTCCATTCACTTTTGAGGAGACTACTACCATGCTTCTTCACTTAGAACAACATATGTTTAGTGTTCAGTCTACCTTGGCTACTATCTAAACCCAGGTTTCTAATGTTCGTGAAAGGTTTGATATGACTCAGAACTAGATAACTATTTTATGGGATTATGTTCACTCTCATCTTCAACTAATGAGATAGATAGTGTTATGATTATAGCCTTTTTTTTTAAATGTTCATGGATAGTACTCTTGTGCTTTTGTTGCTTTTGCTCAGTTTATTTCCTTTTGATGTATTTCTTTTTTGGCTACTCCTCTAATGTTTTTGGCTTTAGATTTATAAATGGAGCATTTTTTGCTTATATTGTGCCTATGCTTTCATTTTCCATTTATGATTTCTATTATACTACAATCAAATGATGGAGTTTCAATATACACTTCAATAGATCGTCAAGTGATATCATCATTATTATCCGAGTGCTTTTTGTTCCCTTTTCTCCCATATTATATTTTCTTCATGATCTTATAAACATTGGGGACCAAGAATATCATGATTTCACACTTGCTTTTCTTGTGTTATAATATTTTATTTTATCATCTTTTTCAAAATAATCTATATTTTAAGGAAATCTTTTTCAATTTTTGATTCATATCATTGAAGATTTTTCCTTTTGAGTTTGATTATTTTGACAAATTAAGATGTTATACATTTAATTATGATAATTCATGATTAATTGATCTTAAATTGCTTCATATTTTAAACATTTTCATTATCTTATTTAAAAGTTAAATTCAAGATCATGCAAAAATGAAAGAAAAAGGAAAAAGAAAAGAAATAAATTTATAAAAAAAAGTAAAAAGTGAGTAAGTTTTCATTCACTCCACTGGCTTTAAACCAATCGGTCGAAGTTAAAGAGTGATGTTAGTAGCTAGTTGATATGAGGTGACTCAATTGAGAAACTAAAGACGTTCATGATAAAATATTCATCTTTTCATGAAAATATTGAGTGAATTCTCAACAAAGCCAAGCTCACATTTATGTTTATATTTTGGAGCTTAATAAACAAAGGATGTGAATTTGTTTGACTGATGATGCTCTTTGCTTTATTTATATTTATTTTACATTTAGAATTGAATTTTTTTATTTAATTTTATTTTTGCTTGATTTGATTAATCAATTATACAACCTCTTAATTGGTCGTATTGATTGAAGGATCAAGAAAATCTTTTCAATAGTATTGTTTAATGAATTTGAATAATTTTTCCTATGATTATATGTTGTTTTGAAATTGATGATAGATTACCTTGCTTGAGGATAAACAAATGTTTAAGTGTGAGAGAATTGATAGTGGTTCATTTCATAGTGATTTTCATGATTTTTTTTTGTAAATTCACTCCTATTTTCTATTTTAATTATTTAATTTATTTTTAAATATTTTTAATTTGTATATTAATCCATAATTGAAGTGAAAATCAAGGAAAATATGAAGTTTAGATGAAAGTATTAATAAAACGATAGTCTTGAAGTAACCTGCATTTAAATCCTTACAAAACCGCATTTTAGTCAACTTTCAATGTTAAATGGTAAGGGTATAACGGTACCACTTAAGTCTATTTCAAGTTTCATTTAGGTACTTGTTGCAACTTTTCCAACTGGATCTCGTCCTCCCATTAGCTACAACTTGTGAAATTTGCTTCTAACTTGCAGTAAACATATATAGTGGTCATCTAAAGCCAATTTTAGTAAAGAAGAGAGAGAAAATATGTTTTTAAAGAAAAAATTCGTATTCCCTCAAGTTCGAAGGCTTATTTCTTGTTTTTTAAAATCTTTTTGGTTGTGTTTTGCATATTTAAGTTTGTTTTAAAGGATTGCAATAGCTTGAAAACATGATTCAAATCTATAAGCGTGTTTGTAGCAAGATTTAGTGCTTTCCTAACCTTTTTACAATGAAATCCACTCTTTGTTTATATATATGTATTTAAGAATATGATGTATTTCTTAATTCAAAAGAATGACTGAGTTGATTTTTGACTAAGGAATGGTTAGTAAATGATATGAATATGTCTTTATACATGGTTGAAGGATGCCTTTTGTTTAAATGAAGTGCTCAAGGCTTATTCTAACTTGATCACTTAGAATAAAGTTAAGAAACAACTTTAGGAACCTAGAAATCTACTTAAATTGTTGGAAATTTTGTTAAATAACTAGATTTAAATCATTTCATGACCAAACCTTGATTTATCTTTAGGGTTATAATCTAAAAATTTCGATTTTAGGTTAATTTTCTTGAACTTTAAGCCTAATGCCTAAAATTAATGAATGACCAAACTTCAATTTATGTTAATTAAAAAAAAGGCATTATCTTAACCATAAAATTTTCTTAAATTAGTGAAATAACCTTAGGAAAAGCTTCTCAATCGTTAATTAATCCATTTAGATAATTGAAAACCATATCCTTAACCATTTAATCCATATAAGCAATCCTTGAACTGATCTTTAGTCTTATTTGCATAACTTGAAGTTTTTTATTTAATTTGGAAATTTTAGTTAATTAATTATTCGATTTATCCTTTCTAGATAATTGTGATCTAATTGACTTAGTACTTGTATAGTTTGCTCCCGTGGGAACGATAATTCAAATCTTAAATATTCCACTATATTACTTCTTAATCAACATACTTACCAAAAATTTAGTTTTGAAATTATTTTAAGCAAGTGTATTTCAATTGATTAATTTAATAATTAATTTGGAAATTTTGGCCTAAACTAATAACCAATAACAATGTTCTTATGATGTTACATATGTTTATGATCATTATGGTAGGTTTGCACATATAGAAAAATTCTATTTTGATAAACAAATCAAATCTTATAGTTCACCAAATGGCATAGGAAGTTGGAAGCTAATAAACCCATAAGAATTCAAAGTAATGTGGGTACCTAAAACAAAATAAATTTGTTTGATTTATAGGAATTTAAGAATAGAAAGTGTTATGTAGATAGTGGATATTCTAGTCATATGATTGGTGATGCATCTAAATTTATATTATTAAAGAATAAAGATGGAGGTTATATCATCTATGGAGACAATGCCAAGGATAAGTTAATTGGTACTGACAAAGTCAGTAAGAAAAAATATATTGTTGATAATGAACTTTTAGTAGATGTATTAATACATAATTTGTTAAGTATTAGTTAAATGTGTGATAAAGGTTTTACGGTTTCTTTTAATGGTAAATCTTACATTGCTTCTATGGTTAAAGATAATAGTATAGGTTTTATTAGAAATAGAGAAGAGAATATCTACATAATTAATTTAAATGATCTCTTTAACCATAATATTGAGTGTTTTTATTTCTATGAATGCAGGATACGTGCCTATGGCATAAAAGGATAGGTCATGCTAGCATGGAGCAAATCTCAAATCTAAGCACCAAGGAGCTAGTGAATAGCCTACTAAAGGTGAAGTTTGAAAAATACAAGGTATACAATGCATGTTAAATAGATATGCAAACTAAAGCCTCTTTTAAAAAGAAAAATGTGATAACCACTTCTAGGCCTTTATAATTACCGCATATGGAAGGTGAAAAATTGTATGCTTATATAATAGTTTATGACTATAGTAGATTTATTTAGGTGATGTTATCTAACAAAGATGAATGTTTTAAGCATATTGGGATTAGATATCATTTCATAAGAGATCATGTGCAAAATGATAATATAGAGTTGGAATTTGTAGACACCAATTGGTCGACATATTCACTAAACTAATGAATGAGGATAGTTTTTCCATAACTAAGAGAGAATTAGGCATGATCTTCTATTTACTTTCTTCCCATAATCCTTTCTATTTAAAATTGTCATGTTTCATATTTTTTATTATTTTTTATGTCCAAAAGGGGGGGGGGAGTTTAAGTGATAGTAGTTGTTTCATTTTGGGGGAGTAAATTTGATATAAGTTGTTTTAATTGCATGATTAAAAGGGGAGTATAATTCATACTTGGGAGGAGTGTAATTTACAATTGTTATACTTGATTATATATGATATATGTTTATGAATTGATATGAACTGGTTGATTTTGAATGTGTTTTTATTTCCTAATATCACAATTTTTATCATCATAAAAAAGGGAGAGATTATTGAACCAAGCGAGATAGTTTTAATTGCAGTTTTGATGATAAAAAAACATGAATTTTACTAATTATTTGAGTTTATGGTATAGAATTTAAAAGATTGATGTCTTTTAGAATTAATTCAAGGCTTAAAGCTTGGATTTGAAGGTCACACTTGAAGGATAAGGGAGAACAAGCATATTGAAGTTTCAAGAATATTAGCCTCATGTTTTAAACTTATGTGTAAGGTCTACTTGAAGCTAAAATATTCTAGGGGCTTAAATTTTGTATCCATGCAATTCATAAGATTTAAAATTGCATAAAATTCTTTTAACAAGCTAAATTTTGAGTTTTTGGTACTTAAATTAATGTAGCAATTGAAATAGAATTAAAATGTGTTTTGTAACTTGTATGCATTGATTTTGAAGTAAAATAAACAACTTTGAAATGTTTTAGACTAGTTTTTAATAAATTTTATAAATAATTAATGGTGGCTATCAACATAGGTTCAAGGGGTTGTTGTAGCCTTTGTTTTAGACATTAACGATAGTTATTTTCAAAGCACAACAATGTTGTCGATCCCCAATGAAACCATTTTTTAAATCATCTATCCAATGGTAATTTCCTTTTCTATAAACATCATGATGATCTCTCCTTCCTAGCAGCTACCACATTGTTCCAACATCTCTTTTACATTCAAAACCATATTTCTAACCCTTCCAAGTTGGCTATGTGAATCATAAAATGTTTTTTTGAAAGTTTTAAGAAAATTATACAATATTCATCGAAGTTTCAAGCTTCTAAGAGTTATTCTCTTTTAATCCTCTTCATTCAAGTTTCTCAGATGTTTTTATTTTTTCAATTTATTATAATTTGTTTTTTTATGTCTTATAAGAATTTTTAGTTATTCATTATATTCTGAATGCAATTTTTGATTAAATTTTTTAGATTATAATGTGTTATACATAAAGTTGTGTACTATTAGTGTTTCTTCATCTTCAGTCTTTTTTTTTCTTTAACTCTTAAATACATTTTTGTGCCTTAGAAGAATTTTTAGTTATTGATTATAATCTGAATGCAAGTTTTGCTTAAAAGTTTTAGATTATAAGGTGTTATACATTAAAGTTGTGTACTATTAAAGTTTCTTTATCTGCAATCTTTTTTCTTTAACTCTCAAATATGTTTTTATGTCTCAGAAGAATTTTTAGTTATTGATTATAATCTGAATGTTATTTTGATTAAATTTTTTAGATTATATGGTGTTATACATAAAGCTATGTACTATTAGTGTTTCTTCATCTTCACTCTTTTATATTTAACTCTCAAATATGTTTTTTTGTGTCTAGTTTATTCTTTTATGTTTGTTTAAGTCTCCAAGAGATTCTAATACATTTGCTGATTAGATTACATTCTATGTATGAGTTTTTAGCCTATAAATCAGAACAAGTTCTCAAATCCTCAGTCTCTTGAAAGTAGGTAAACAAGCTCTAGAAGTATCTCTAACTTTGCTATAACCTAGAATAAGCTCTCTAAGTTTATTAGTAAAGAAGCATTAGATAATAAGGAATGACTAACTTTGTCCACTAACACGCAAGCTCGAAAACTATAACCTAAAGGATTGGAACCTTAGAGTAATTAGTTAAGTTTGCCTATAAATCCAACTAGTCTATTACTACTTTTAGATATTGCTATTGACTATTACGTATCAAAGATCAATCCTAACGTTTGAATTAGGAAATTATCAAAAAGATGATCAAGCATAGAAATAACTCCTAATTCTTGACATTAAATCAAAGTTCCAAACTAAAGTAAGCCTAAAAACACCAATTCAAAAAAAGCCCAACTTCATTCTTGTAAAATCCAAAGGTACTCAAGAGGGGGTGATTTGAGTGATTAAAATTTTCAAACAATTAAACTAGCCACCTAAAACAAGTTAAACTAAATATAATCACTAAACCAAGATTCAACTTAGTGCCTGTTTGGATGAGCTTATATCAGTAGAGCTTTTTTCTGAAGAGCTTCTTTAAGAAGACAGTTGATTGTTTGACTATCATTTAAAAAGATCTTTTTTAAAAGAGCTTCATAGAGTAGATTGTTTGGTAACATAAAAATAAAAAGCACTTTTTATTTTAACTATATTTTATTTTGTAATAAAAATTATTTATGTATATAAAAATTATTTAAAGTATATTAAACAATATGA
>JAOXYD010040482.1:0-13746 GCA_028565735.1 Pinacopodium congolense | reverse complement strand
TCTAAATCCCTTACTACTTCCTTCACTTCCTCTCCTTCTTCTTTCTCAGCATTTGAATGGATTAAAGCCTTTTGTAATGCATTTGAACAAAGGTAGTGAAATGGATCAATTGGAGTGGAATGAACTCCAATGAAGTTACATGAATCTAAGGTGGACGGAAGCTTCATTTCTCTACACACATTAAACTCAATCTCTTCATCTTGAAGCCTGCGAATGAGCTTTCCACCTTTTACATCAATCAGTGCCCAAGCAGTGGCCATGAATGGTCATCTTAAAATTATAGGCATTGTATTATCCTCCTCCATGTGCAAGACAAGAAAAACGACAGGGAATAGGAACTTATCAACTCTGAATAGAACATCTTCAATAATCCCTCTTAGATAAGTCCCTGATCTATCAGCAAATTGCAATGAGAATGTAGTAGGTTTTGGCTCCTCTAATCCTAACTTCTTAAAAATTTATAAGGGAATCAAATTAATGCTTGCTCCTAAATCCATCAAAGCCCTATCAATTTGCAAACTACCAATTGTACAAGGAATGGTAAAGCTCTTCATTAAGCTTGACTATCCCATATGCCTCTAATCTTCTCTTCTTAGACAATATTTCCTTCAAAAACTTTGCATATGAAGGCATTTGACAATTGCTTAAGCAAATGGAATATTAATTTGTAGCTTCTTAAATATCTCCAAAAATTTCTCAAATTGCTTATCTAAGTGAGTGTTTTTCAACCTTTGAGGGTATGGAATTCTAGGCTTGCAGGGTTATACATTTGGATCAGCAAATAACCTAGGTGGCATATCTAAATTTTCACCCTAATCATCCTTATCTTCGTTCCTATCATCTTCTAGTACTTTATCTCTTCAGTCATGCCCTTCTTTTTCTCTATCTTTCTTAATTTCCACCATTACTTGCTTTCCTTTCTCTTCTACCTTCTTCCTTTCACTCTCAACCTCCTTTCCACTCCATAATGTAATTGCCTTGGCATGCTCTCTAAGATTGGCTTCGGTTGTGCTAGAAAGCTTACCGGGTAGCCTTTCTTATAAGAGTTGAGTGATTTGTCCAACTTGAGTCTCCAAGTTCTTGATTGATGCTTCATGATTTTGCATGAGAGACTCATTTGATTGGATATATTTCAGAACTGTTTCTTCAAAGTTTGGCGCTTTTCTTTGAGGTTGATTGGCTCTAAAGCTAGGTGGAGGTGGTCTTTGAGGATTAGTTTGAGGTTGTTGAAGTGGTTGCAAGTAGTTTTGATTGTTACTCCATAAAAAATTAGGATGGCTCCTCCAACCAGGATTATAAGTGTTTGAAAAAGGGTTCCCTTTTTGCCTATTGAAATTACCAATAAATTGGGCTTATTCAGGTTTTCGGGTAAAAGGACTTCCTTCCTGACACTCTAATGATGAATGGGAGGTACTTCCATAACTTTCACATTCAATCTTATAAGAAGTACTAGCAGCACCTGTCATCAAACTATCTATCTTTTTGTTCAGTACTTTCAATTGAGTTACAAGAGCTACTATATCATTGATTGCATGAACACCATGTGGTTTCCTTAGATGGCATTCAGAATTATACTGAAAGCTATTTGTAGCCATATCCTCGATCAGATTGTAGGCTTCAGTCGTAGTCTTTCGCATTAGATTGCCTCCAGCTGTAGCATCAATGGTGCTACGAGTTTAAGTTGTCAATCCTGTGTAGAAGATGTCCACTTGCTGCCATGTATTGAATCCATGACTTGGATACTTTGCAAGCGTCTCTCTAAATCGTTCCTATTCTTCGTATAGACTCTCATTCTCGTATTACATGAACGAGCTAATTTCAGTTTTCATTTTGGCTATCTTAGCAGACGGGAAGAATTTAGCTATGAACGGTTTCATTAATTCGTCCTAAGTATTAATGGAACCAGATTGAAGAGTAGACAACCAAGCTTTTGCCTTATCTCTACCTGATAGAGGAAAAATTCTAAGCCTAATAGCATCATCAGAGACCTCATTGCTCTTGAAAAGATCACAAATATCAAGGAAATTTTGCAAGTGTTCATTAGGATCTTCTAAAGCTGAACCACCTAATTGTGATGACCTAACCATTGAAATTATGCTATACGGGATTTCAAAGTTATTAGCATTGACTCTGGGCCGCACAATGCTAGACAAAGGTCTACCTTATTTCCTTAAAGCTAAGTTCATCATGGTTGGTTCCCTATTTTCTAAATGAGGTCTTACAACTACATGTTCTTCAGGATTCATTTTTACAAGTTCAAATTCAATGTCACTCGATGTTCATATGTCTGATGGATCGAATGGTGTTGCACGAGCTTCTTTCTTCTTCCTCCTTAACGTGTGTTTGAGTTTTGGAAAGAAGACTACGGACTCATAATTGTGTCCCCCAGTATGCATATAAGTTCAAACAAAAGACTAAATAAAATACAATAAGCAAACAAAGCAAATAAACTAAGTAAAAGGACAATACGGCACACAAAGCAAAACAACAAGAAAATAATTTCAGAAAAATTATAAAACAATATTTTACAAGTCCTAAAGTAATTGACACCAATTTTCCTAATATTAAGGTCAATTTGTCCTTGATAATGGCCCCAAAAGCTTGTTGCGTTAGTTAGGTGACTTTAAAATTACGTGTGATTTTGAAATGATTTTATGTTGAAAACCAACGGTATTAAGGCAAGTACACCTATCACAAAAGTAAAAAAGTGGGGTAAATTTTTTGGCTCCAAGTGTCGAACCCACGGGAAAAAGGTTACTTAATTACTAGGTTGATCGGATCACAATTATTTACGAAAATCTAGAAAATTTCATTAAAAAATAGAAAATGACTTAAACTTTACTACTTTGGTTTATACATTTCAAAAAAGATTTTTATTTCTTCTGAAAATTATTTAAAACTACCAAATGTGTAAATTAGGTATGGATTAGATGATTGATGATTTAATTGAGATTTAAAACAAATTTAAAGTCTAATTAAAATCCTTCAACAAATCAAAACAAAGCTATGGTTAAGACTTTGCTCTTTCTCCTTTTAATCTTGTCTAAAAATTAGTTATGATTTAAAATCAAGTTAATGCGCTTTAATTTAAAGAATTTTAGCTCTGGAAAATTAATCCTAGAACTCCAAATTTCAAAAAAAAAGTCAAGGATTCATCATGCAAGGATTAATTCGTGTTGCTTATTGATTTTTCAAACAATTTAAGATGATCTCTCATGCTTAAACTATCTTAAATACTAATCTTCAATGGCTAGCTTAAAATTAGTTCTTTCAGAGCTTAAATAAGGAAAATACATAAATTTAAACATGCATTAAAACTCTTTCAACTCATCAAAACATCAATTCATAGCAACATAAATGAATAGCCACGCATTTGAATCAAAAGATACAAGATATGCATCTGAAACCCTATACTTTAATAGCTCTACAAATATGAGCTGAATAAAATAGTTTAGAAGTTGCAAAACACATTTTGAAATCTTCTAGACAAGTCTTGAACTTCTTAACTTGATGTGGACATAAAAACAACTTCTGAGAAAATCAAAGAACATTCAAGAAAATGCACATAAGAACATGAACTTTGATTAGTCCAAAAAATAGGAGAATATAAGTAATTATCTGAATTAGAAAACCCCCTATGATGATTTAGAAACTCAGATACATGTCTTAGCTTCAATCTCCAATAAACAGGAACTCAAAATACAATCTAAAACTTGAATTACAAGTGTTTGAAGCTTGAACTATCTAAGAGAAAATAAAAGAGAAGCAGGAACTTCTCTATCTATGTTTGATCTGAAGTCCCCCAATTCTCTGCATGTTTCCTGGGTTTTCTTTATTATACATAGACAACCTGAACCTCCCACATGTGCTAACAAAAAATACAATCAATTAGGAACACGCCAGGGTTGAAATCATCAAGATTTAGAGCTGAAATTGTTGACTCTGGCAACTAACGGCACCTTGCCTCCTAGAAACAGCACCCTAATAGGGTGTCGTTAGTACTCGACTTCTGTAGCAACTAATGGGCCTTTGTTCTTCAAATAAGGACATCCTGCCAAGGGGTCGTTTATAGTCATAACCAAGGGAGTTCCTTTATGTTTTTCATCCAATCTTCATCATTAAGCGTCATTTTGTAAATTAAACATAAGAAGACTTTAGTTTTACACTTAAGCTCTAAATTAGGGGTCATAATTCAATAAATTAACCATTAAAACTATATCAATTTGACCCCTAACATAGGCCTTGTTGTCTCACATTTTGACCTGCATTGTTAGTGTTTTAAGAAAATTTTGGGTGGTTTTTCCAACCCTGATTATATTTATTAGAGAAAGGATTATTACTTTTTTGTTATTGCCCCATATAGTTGACCTGTTTTGTTCCACTTGAACCCATCATGAACCAATCCATCATGCCATGGCTATCCTATCTACACAAGTCACATCTAAGATGTATAACTTTAATAGAAGAAGAGGATGAACCTTGTAAGTTTCCTATTTCCTTCGCTATGGTCAAAATTTGTGTTTGCGTGGCTTAGAGTGTTGTTTCTGAATCCAAGGGAATCAACCATTTTGTTCCTTGAGATTTTAATTTCCCTTATTTTTTGACCATAAACAACTATTTTTTTCCATTTCTTCTAAAATATTATGTGCTGCATCAATGATCTTCCTCATTAACAATCCTCTAGTCACCACATCAATCATGTCTCTCATACCATCCCATTGTAAAAGGTATGTAGAAGGAACTCTCATTGGAGGTCATTGTGGGGACAACTCATCTGTAGTTTCTTAAACCTCTACCCAGCCTTATATAATGACTATCCCTTGCTCTGCTATAATTTTTTTTATGATTCTTGTAGTGTTGGTTAATGGGAATTACTTGGTGAGGAAAGCTTGAGCTAGTGCCTCCTTTATAGGAAATGTCCTAGGTTTACAAAGTTCAACCACATCTTAGATTCATCATTTAATGTGATGGGGAATAACCTCACCCTCGCCACTTCATTTCACATCTCATTACATTTGAAAGTATCATAAATCTTCATAAAGTTTGCAAGATGGGCATTGAGGTCTTCATTTGCCAACCTCTAAAATTTAGCACTTGATTGAATTAAGTTGAGTAAACCTGGATTGATTTCAAAGTTGTTCACTTGAACTGAAGGCTATATGATTTATTATTGATTGGCATTAAACCATAGTCTCATAACTCCATGATTGTCCTTTGATCTCCTCATTGTTCACCTTATTCCGGCACATTTATTTGAATATGTTCTTGGTACCTAGCTCTTCTTAAATTTCTATCATGCCTTGTGATATCTAAAAGATCTTCTTCACGTAGCTCATTGAACCTTCACTCACTCCTTGTATTCATGCACCTGTAGGTACACAATAGAAAGTAAAAAAAGACCTTAAATAAAGATGACGCAAACCAAACAAGATGCTAAGCTACCAATTCCTAAAAACATGATGAGCATTTTATATAAGCACTAAATAGCTTTACACTATATCGTAAGTTTACAAGTTGTATAATTGCAACATAATGATATTAATACCGGGAAGATTACGTCAAATCAACACTCAATTTGGGTTATATTTTGTTTAAGGAATGGAAAAAAATGGAAAGAACTAAAAATTAACTAAAACAAAATGACTAAACAAATTAAATAACAAGATATAGTAATGTCAGTATTTAAGAGTAAAAACTAGGAATCACTTTTATACCTATTTTACTTCCTTGTTTTTTATTGACTCAGTTATACTTGACCCAAGATATCCTAATGTCTTAGTCACCCTCTCTTAATATGTCATTAAAATTTCCTATTTGAATAAAATAGAATTAGTCTTTTGATCTCTCAACCTAAAAACTTATCATAAAAACCCATCTAGTTTTGAAAAAATCTATTAACTAATTAAGTTCCCTCTTTAATTGATTAATACACACGATATTTATAGGTCAATAGAATGCCAACTCTCATTTCATACTCAACACAAATTTTCCAAGCTCAATATGTCGATTTATTGCATGGTTGAAGCACAATAATTATCACAAACATCATTTCATTGAATTAATAATAAGAGGTCCACAAAATAGTTAAAAAAAGTAATTACTACAAGAAGTTTTAGGCACTCATAATGTAAATGAACTCAATAACAACAACCATGTTCTCCATACAAAAAGATAATAATGAAATGAATAAAAAGAAACAAGGTTAAACTGGCACTCTCCTTTTTACTCTCTTAAGCTGAAAAATATGGAATAGTTTTAAACTCCTTAAAATATTGATTATTCATCTTTGTTTCTCATGTTGAATACCTCTCCAACCTGTTTTTTGCCTTTAAATTGGTATATGCTGTCAATTGGGTGAGAGAGGAAGGAGCAATGAGAAACCCCATATGAATCGTACCTTGTAAATAAAGTAATAAGTGCTTCAAAGTCAGAAAATTAATTGTTGTAGGCTAATGAAAAAATTGGCATATTTTGTTAACTAAGAACGATATATCTATTCAAGTAAGAGTCACATATTTTAAAGCTTCACAAATTTGGTGATACTTTGTAGTGTCCTCAAAATTCAATTTCTCACTAACAAACTTAGAAAAGTGAACACTAGACACCAATGGTGTTGAGCAAGGCTTACAAGATTACATTCCTATCTTAGATAGTCAGCTGGATATATAAGAATATTGAGAGCAAAGTAACCCATTTCCCTCTAGTATCATTTCAACACCAAGAAAATAATGGAGGGTGCCTAAATCCCATAAGGAGAATTATTTTCAAAGCTTAAAAATAATCTAAGGAACTTGTTGATCATTATTGCATATAAGAATCATGTCATTGACATATACAAAAAAAAAAAGTAAAGATGTTATGATTGTAAACAAATAATGATGAATCCACATAAGAGCAAACAAACCTAATATAACGGAGAAAATTACTCAATCGTTGATACCATGCATGTGGAGCCTGCTTTATTCTATAGAAGGACTTCTTTAATTTACAAAACATTATTTAGTACATTTTTATCAACAAAACTTGGTGATTGTACCATGAAAATATTTTCCTCCGAGTGCCCATTAGGAAAAGGATTACTAATATTGAGCTGTTTAAGATCCTAAACTTAGAAGACTGTTACTATGAGATCATGATGAATAGTCATCAATTTCAAAACTGGACTGACAGTATTAGTAAAATCCAAACCATACTCCTGTGTATATCCACTAGCAACCAACTTGGCCTTTAATCTTTCAATAAAATCATCTGTATGTTTCTTAATTTTGTAAACCTAGTGATTACCTATGACATTAACGTTAGGAGGACATGCCACAAGGTCCCAAGTATAATTTTGTTAAGGATCATCAAACTCTAGCTCCATTGCATGTCTCCACTTAAGATGTTTATTGACTTGGGTAGAGGATGACCATTCAGAAAAGGTTGTAGAGGGAACAACTTAGTAAAGATAAGAAAATTTAGGTTGCTTAGGTGGTCGTAATTTCATAGGGTTAGTACATATAAGATTTTTTAGTTGTTGGGAAAATGTATGAATGGGATTTAAATGAGTCAATAATTGAGAAGATTTCTTAGGCTTAACAAATAAATTAATACCTCTAAAATCAAATATTTGTTGACTAGTTGAGATCTATGTGGATGAGGTCATTGAGA
This sequence comes from Pinacopodium congolense, assembly GCA_028565735.1. Classification (NCBI taxonomy): domain Eukaryota; kingdom Viridiplantae; phylum Streptophyta; class Magnoliopsida; order Malpighiales; family Erythroxylaceae; genus Pinacopodium; species Pinacopodium congolense. The sequence goes on along the minus strand of JAOXYD010040482.1, from coordinate 6,096 downwards.
TAGATATGGTTAGGATGAAGGCATGGGGATAAGGTGATGGGTAGGAAGCAGTTGTGATGGTGGAGTGCCAATAAGTGGAAGTATATTTAATGGTGGGTCCATAGGCATATTTTGGGGAGAACTTATAATTGGAGGATTAATCTTATCAACAAGGGAAGGTGTTGTTGTGGGAGAAAGGGATGGGGTTGTTGGAATTATATTTGTGCGTGGGTCTAGAGACCACTTCGGTAGAGACAATTCACTATTTAAAAAGTCACCGGATGGAGATACAGTTGGCAGGACAAGTGAGGTCTCTGGATATGTGAGTTGAAGTCAACGAGGAGTGCTATGATTTGCTTGAACATGTGACGTGGAATGTGAAACTTTGTGCAAAGGACAAATAGACTCATCAAAGTCCATATGTCTAGTTTAATATAGCTTTCCTGTATTTTTATCTAGACATCTATACCTAAGATGGTGAGTTGAATAACCCATGAAGACACATTACTTAGAGTGAAAAAATTTTATTTTTGTTATAAGGTTAAAATGATGGATAAATTGCACACCTAAAAACACGAAGAAAATTATAATAAAGTTTTTGGTGAAAAAAAAACTTGAAATGTAATTTTATTAGATAAAGAAGTGATAGGCATATAATTTATCAGAAAAATAATAGTCTCAAAGGCGAAGTGCCAATTTTTAAATGGTAAACTAGAATTTCCTAGCAAGGAAAGACCTATATCAATAATGTGTCTAAATTTTCTTTTGGAAATACCATTTTTTTCATGTGTATGAGGACATATGATGCGATGAAGGATATCATGAGCTTGAAAATACTTATGTAAGGAATGATGCTCTCCACCCTGGTCAAATTGAATTTGTATAATCTAATAATTAACTTGCTTTTTGACCAAAGTCTTAAATTGACAAAAAATTTGGAACACTTCACTTCTGCACTTCATAAGAAACGACCAGGTAAATAAAGAATAATCATCAATAAAAATAACAAAATATTTATGTCCAAAAGAACAAAAAATAGGAGATGGTTCCCAGACATCATAATGAATTAACTCCAAAGGTTGAGAACTATAATTTTGAGTCAATGATTAAGAAGTTCTATATAATTTTACCAAAAAACAAGATGGACATTTATTTAAAGAATGAAGAAAGGATGAAAAGGGCAACTAAAATTGGATAAATAAACTTCGAACAATTTTATAATTTAGGAGTCTAAGCTGAGCATGACAATCCTCCAATGTAAGTAAAAAGGCTATGGCATCGAAATTATTTGTTTGACCAAGAGAAGCACATGGCTTGTAAAGTCATAACTCAATTGTGACGTGCAACAATACCTTCTTGGTAATCTGATCTTCCACAAGACAATGGTCAGAATGAAATTCAAAAAACCAATTATTATCATGGAAGAACTTCTATATAGAAAGCAAGGGTTTCATAATATAAGGAACATGTAAAATTTTTTATATAAAAGGTGGTCTTGAAGACGGAATGGAACTAGAGCCGGCATCATGAATAGGTAATCGTGCTTCATCACCAACAAGGATGTTACCCTTATAGTCATCTGAAATATAAAGATAATTAAGATCAGGAGTGACACGTTAATTGGCTCTAGTATCTGAACACCATGGGAAGGATTACTTTAGCTTGGAATGGAGACTTTTAACAGTAGAATTATGAGCAATAGAAAGATGCTCTTGAGGTTGATACCTACCAAATTTATGCAAAGGAAAATATTGATGTAACAGGAAAAAATTTTCATCAATCCTGCATCTACAAGTGAAATTAGTATGATTATTTTTCTAAAAAATTTAACACATAAGATAAGAATTTTGAGAATGAAAGGAGCCTTGAGCTTGAAAATGAAAACCACATCTATCCCTAACACCATTTCCTTTTTGGACATAATTGAAATTAATGGTACGATGAACCATATTAACAATAGGTAAGGAAGATTGTTATGCTTTAAGAAGTAGCTCATGTGGTACTAATTGTCCTTGTATGTCCTTGAAAGAAAATGGAGCAGTTCAATGTTGTAGGCCGCCAATAATGCCATTATATTATACTCCAAGATTGCGAAAAATAATAGTATTAAATTTTGCAAGCAAAATTGGTTGTCCAGAGTGTGATAAGGAATCTGCAATGTATTTTACTTGATGAAGATATTTTGACACTGATTTATCATTCTTAGAAAGATTATGAAGTTTAATATGCAGTTGATAACTTTAAGCCTAACTAACAATAGCATATGAAGTAGTAAGTGCAAGCCAAACTTCAAAGGAAGATATTAGTCTAATAAAATGTGGACATTTTTCTTTAGAAATGGAGGACAATAATTAGGAAAATAAAATATGATCCTTAATAAACTAGGCAGTGTAAGCTGAATTGATTTTCATCCAATTTATAGATGAATTCAGGATTTCTTTGGTAGGTGCTAGTTCTGTCCTATTAAGAATTTTGTGGAGGTTGTAAAAGTTTAACAATGGCGTGAATTAAAGCTTGCATGACATATAATTTTTGGAAGTAAGTTTAACATAAATTGTTTTTTTAACTTGAGTTGGTGTTATTAGTGAAGAACTAGGAGAGGCAAATGCGAGAATGGTTGAATGAAGGGGGGATGGAAATAGAAGCAGTTAAATTAAAGGAAGAAAAGTTTAGATTGGTTATGGAGTGGGTCTTATACCAAGTCAAAATTTTGAAAAAAGTAAGATGACTTTTATTCACACTATAATAAGATACAAAATCTGATACATATATATATATATACACACAACAAAGCTAAAAAGATCTATGAGAAAATAAACTGTACGTCAGGCATAAAATCTGTGATAGGATTGTTATTTGTAACGACCTGAAATTTAATCCTTGTATGTTAATAATAGGAAACTAGGAGGTACCACTATTTCTAATGCTATAAAGAAAAATAAAAATGAAAATCCCTGAATGTAATAAGAACTAACATAACTAAGATGTAATAAAAACAATAAAAATCACAAATACAAAATAAAAGACAATAAGGCTACTAACAGTAACAAAGAAATGAGCTAAAGATGTCATCGGGATTTTAAGATAATTATTGATCCTCAAAATTAGATAAAAGGTGCTAGCTTATAGGTTCGAATAAGCTCTCAAACCCTCAGTTCCTCTAACTTAGGTAAATCTAACAAGTTTTAGAAATGCCCCTATCTTTATTATAACTTAAAACAAGCTATCTAAATTTAGTTGGGAATACGCATTTGGTACGAAAGAATGACTAACTTAGTCATTAACATACAAGCTCATAAAGTGTGACCGAAAGTTATGGCACCCTAGATTAGTTAGTTAAGCCTACTAACAAATCCAAAAAGCCTACTGATACCTTTGGAAATTGCCAAGGACAATTACGTTTCAAATGCTCAATCTTAGCAATCAAATTAGGGAATTACCTAAAGAGTGATCAAACCAAAAGATAATTCATGTCATTTACTTGAAGTCCCAAATCAATCTAAGCTTAAAAACACCATATCAACAAAAATCCAATCACATTCTCACAATTAAGTATCCCTTCATCCCTCCTATAGCTTCATGCCCTTAAAAATCTAGACACACATATTTAAATTAACTGAAAGAAAGATTAAGAAACATAAACCATAATTAAATAAAACTAAGATTGGAAATTTCACAACAACATAAGAAAGACATAATTTAACACTTAAATCTAATAAAAATGAAAATTAATTAAGTATTAATCAATTAATTGAAACCTAATTCACCAAAACTCAAACTAATACTTAAAATGAAAAAAATTCCATCATATATAAATTAAACAAAAAATCATCATTAAATGATTGATATCCTAAAAAATCAAGCATAGATTAACTAAAGATACTAAGAATAAATGCAAAACCCATTAAATAACACTTAACAAAAATTTATGTTTATTAAATTCAAACTTGAAAATATGAAAATAAAATCTTAAACAAGTATAATAAAGGCTAAAAAATTTTGAATAAAAATCTCAATTCATTTATATGAAGAGATAGTTCCATACAAGGTCAAGAGATTAAACTATAAACTATAAATAAACAACCCAATGTTATTACCTAAGAAGACATTAAATTAAAAAAAAAGAATTAAACTAAAGCACCTAACATCAAAGTAGTCGAAACCATGGAGATAACATTTTTTAAATAAAAAAAGACTGCTAAAATTAATGAGAATCATGCATCAAGTGGAAGAATAGTGCAAACAAAATGAAACATCCAAGGAATGGCCCTTTCCAAATGTTGAAAAAATCTCCTTCAAGAAAAGATTCAAAGGTTTTGTCCACTCTCTCCTTCAATTTTCTTGCTGCTAGCTTCTCTTAGAGTGTCCTCCACTAGCATAGGGATTTGTGGGTCTCTTATAGATTGAGTAAGTGTCCTCCACTTTTTTTCTTTGTATTTTTCTCGTTTCACCTATCTCAAAAAATGGGAAGCTCCTCCATTTCTTATGCTTTTTTTGTGGCATCCCAAGGAAAGCTTGTTCAGTTTGTTTTTCACCTTTTTGCTTCTCAATGGTTTTGTTCCTCTAAAATAAGCCAAAAGCTCCTTCTTTAAAAACATTTTTTTCATTTCCATTTTACAAAGCTTTCAAAACTTTAACATGACAGCAAACAAAATCTTTGAAATCATTCCCACCCTAAAACATTGTTGATGTTGTTTCGAAAGCTTTTTGTCCCACCTTTGAAACATTTTTTGTGTTGCCATTGAAAAAAAAGTAGGTCATATGACTCACTCCTTCTAGCTTGCACTTTTTTTCTTTTTTTTTTCCTTTCTTCCAATATTGATGTAGCATGTTTATTAAACACAATATAACACTAACAAAGCACTTTTGAACCAATATTAGGAATGAAATTTACTGAATTTGCATGCAAAAATAAGATAAAACTCATTCTTATCAAACTTTTTTGAAATTGGCATATATGTTGAAATTTCTTTTTATAAAGAATTTACCTCTTTCATGAATAATTGCTTGGAAATTTATATATTTATGAGTACATTACTTGGCATGTTTCAATTGTTTTGCATGATTTTAGAAGGTTATGTGTTGTTTTATCAATTTCAAATGGTACTATGGCTTATGTTTTGCTTGTAGTTCATAAGAGGCATGTTATGGATGAATTTATCTTTTTGTGGCATAACATATTTTTTTTAACTTACTATGTGGAATATGTTCTTTTCAAGCTAAATATGCACAATGTGTAGTTCAAATCTATAATATCCATTTACATGTGTTTTTTATGAAAAAGTTATGTAAAATGTTTTTTACGATGCATTTGGTGTAATTAGTCTCTTTTTTAGCCTATATTATCCTGTAATTTATAATTACATACATTTAGGGATAGTGTATTGTACAATTGATTTCTTAATTACAAAAACACAAATTAAAGGGGAGTGACCTTTAGGAATTAGTTACAATTAGAATTTTTTTTTGAGAAAAACTAGGGAGCCCCTTAATGGCCTCCTACAGCCACCTAGGGGCTTCTTAGTAATTTTGTAAAAATGGCAGGGGTAAAAATGTTATTGTATTAAAGGTTGAACTATAAATGTGTAAATGTATTAGGAATGAAAAAGTAAGTGTGTATCTATGATAAGATTGAAATTTATTAAATTTTCATATGCTTTTTCATGTTTCAATCTTATTTTAATGTTTAAATATTTAATTTATGTTATATATTGTTTAATGACAGATTTATTTCTTTAAGACAAATTTTAGATCAAAGCTTGATGAATTTAAAGTAATTGAAGCAAAAGCCAAGATTGCTTTAATTTGAAAAAAATAAAAGAAAAATAAAAGAAAAAAAAGTCGTTTTGCTTTAACCAAAATGACGAGCTTTAAGGCTTTAGGAGGCAGTAGAAAACAAAGGCTGGAGGGCTGATTTTAATTGGAATTATGAGCCCATCCTGAGGTGAAAAAGGAGGAGGAGCTATCTTGTTCTCGGTGGGTGGACGGCTTAGGCAGAATACAGGTTTTGAGGGCTCGAAATTCTTGGAGCTGCTGGCAGTTGGTGGCTTGGGACGGCTGGCGACTTGGAGCTACTTCAAAGATACATGCACCAGGCACAAGGAGACTAGGACTCTC
>JAOXYD010040453.1:0-13747 GCA_028565735.1 Pinacopodium congolense | reverse complement strand
CACATCCATTGCACTTCTATGTCTTCGTAATCACATTTATAAAGTAGAAGGCTGGGACCCCAACTTTTGTAGTTTAATCGAAGAAAATGATTGAAACTTTAAAACACTATCAATAAAATCATACAAGAGAATTGAATCATAATAACGAGAACAAAAATAATAAATGGTTAATTTAAATTCAATTAGATATGATATAATAACTAAAATATACATAAAAAACATAGTTTGTTATAAAGGTAATGTAGAGGGCTTAAAAATAATATGATTACCTTAAGTATAAGATTTAAAGATGTAGATAATGAAATAATTCCGAATATTTTTAAAGAAAAAACAAAGGAAAAATTTAAGTCTCATTCAAAAATCTGCAGTGTATGTTAAATAAGCTGATGCAAATTATTAATTCATCCATAATAGGATTAGTCTAAGGACATATTTTTTTAATTTAAATTAAAAAGTTTTGTTGTTTGAATTTTTGTTTTAAAAACCTATAAATTCAAACAACAGAGGATAAGGAGTTATATGCAAATTAAGGAAAATTTTTCTTTCATCGGGGAAGAAGAAGATTGCACAGATTTTATAAGATCAAGAATTCTTTAACACGTGAAATTCAAAAATAATCCATAAGTGATTATTTTCATTAAATTATGCATATATATGAACGATTTTGTGATTTTGCAATCTCTGTAATTGATTGAGTTTTCTAACATTAGCATTAAAGCCAAGTAAATATGTACGTTAATATTGAATATAAGTATTTTGTGTTTAAAAGAATGATTTATTCTGTCAAAAGTTGAAAATAATCCTTGTTTTCTCATAAATTATTATCTTTTTTTTTCTAGAACGTTTAGAATTTGGTATTACTTTGATTATTTTCTAAATCCATTTATTTTCTGATCCATGCTTGAACCAATTTTCGATTCAGAGATTTGTTGATTGTTCAATGTTAAAGGACCATGAGAAGTGTTGTACTGATATATAACTCTATTTGTGTATATATATTGTTTTGACTTTTTTTTTAAAACACAAAGGCATGAGATTAAATCTGACGATAAACTAGAAAAATGATGGCTGATACAATATCCATTATTGTGTTTGATTATTAAGAAAAATAAGTCACTCCCATGAGACAAAGAGTGCTATGTTAAAGAGCATGTGCAAATTGTGTCATGTTGGTGACTAGCTAGTATTACCATGGTTCCCTTTTTCCATTTATATGGTTGTTAAGGTGTATAATGGCAACAAAAAAAGAGTGAAAAATTTTACAGATTTGCCATTGTTTTTTACAGCCGGCGATATGAGAAAACGGCAATGGGGAGAGTAATTTATAGAACACAAAGGCCAAAGATAGGAGAGAGAAAAAATCATCAAAAAAATGAAATAGAAAAATCGAGTTGATTAGAGATAAAATCGTACTAATTTTAAATACCGAGTCAAATCATTTTCTGAGCATCGAATGTTTAATGTAATTATGATGATCTTTTTGTAATTACAAATAATCTGGTCATTAAAAAATTGTTGAGAAATATACTTGCTAAAAGTTTTATTAACTCGTATGTATCAACCAAAAGTTGGATTTGTAAGTCATATTTATTTATACTCTCAATATATTTATACGAATAATTTATTAAATTGTACTAGCACAGAATATGTTGGTAAAGTTTGTGTTGCTTTTTCACAAGTTATCCAAAAAAAATCAACAACTAGCATCAAAAGTAAAAAGAAAATGATGAACGTGTCCCTCAAATTTTATAAAAAGTGGTAAAAGTCATTTATGGTGACTGATGTCTTAATTTCAACTGGAGTCATAGATAAACTTACTAGTTAAAGAATTATTTTAATATGCTATATGCTAATAAATTATCTTACATCCTTGTTCGTCAATTCATTAGATGCTTAAAACCTAATATGTTTATGATATAAGAGATGTTTTTGCATAATTATTTTTTTATATGTTAAAAAATGAAGATATTTTATTCAAATTATATTTTCCAATAAATACCAATATAGTCTATATGGATTATAACAAATAGATGAGGGACACTAATAATAAATTGTAAAAGCTGGTGTAATACCAACAATAATGGAAAGATTGTCCCACGTCATAATCTTTCTTAGAATTATACAATGTAACAAGAATAAAATGTCATATTAGCATACATGGGCTTAAGTTTATTTATTTTATATTAAGATGTAAGCCTTGTTTAAGTTTTAAAAAATACGTACGCATACTAACTAGGTAAACAGTAGTAAAAAGTAGCTTCTCTAAACTAAAATAAAAGATTCACTACTTATTATTTAAAAGTATTAGTCCTATATGGCACTTAAGAGGAAAATAAATTAGACTCTTAAAAATTTCTTCAATATTATTAAAATTAAGTGTTTCACAAATTTAATTAAACGCGGAAGTTAAATAATTTTTAATTAATTGAATTAAACAGTAAATAAAACAATATAAATGCATAAAAACAAAAGAGAAAGAGAAAAAGAGATATAATCGATTTATTATGATTCGGAGCAGTCCACTTGCCCTACATCCAATCTCTAACACCACTGTTGAAATTTTGTTCATATTGCAATCAATAAGAATACACAATACACAATACAATCATTTATCAAAGTTCAAGAACAACTTTTCACTCTCCTTTTTCTAAGGTTTAGGAATAATTTCATAACACTCCTTTTTCTAAGGTTAAAGGAGGACCTCACAACACTCATCTTTTTCAAAGCTCAAGAATAACCTTTACAGTAATTTTCTCATAAAATACCCAATCACAACTTCACAAAAAGCTCATAAACACTCAATAATAATGCATAAACACTTTCTATACTTCTTAGATTCATAGACAATGCAAAACCCATCTATTTATACTCTTCACCATGCTTCATAGCTGTTGTCTCAATGTTTATATCATTTAATGTTGTATCCATTGCAAAATATGTCCGTTGCAAAGTTACTGCTGTGTATTGTTCATGTTTGGTCGACTGATAGGCATCATTCAATCGATTGATTTTCTGAAATTATTTATTTGGTCGATCGATTCCAAGGTTCGATCAGCCGGTACTCTCTTTAGTAAGTATATTCAACAGACCGATCTCTTCAATTTCTTCATTCAGTCGACCGATCTATCAATTCAATCAATTGACCTCTTCGAAGTCAGCACAACTTTGGCTTAATCTCAACTCAATCAATCTAAACTTAACCCAATTCAATTCTTAACCTAAGTCAACATATTTTAACACAAATAAAATAATACTAATCAAATCTTAACACATTTTATACAATTATACAAATTTAACACAATCAATTCATCCAATTTACCAAATACCAAATTATTAATTTATTTAACCTTTAACTAAAACATTATTTCCTGGCTTATATAAGTCATACAAAATTTACCAACTTAATTACTTATTCATCACATACACTCCAAATACTTTTCAATATAACTATCTAAACAAACATACCAAACTCTACAAATATATTAGTAGAAATACTTTGTCATCATCAGAACAAAGGCAAAACCAACCTTCGATTCAATAATCTCCCCTTTTTTAATGATGATGAAAATCATGTGATATTAGAAGTAAACATATAACAAGCTATACAACCAAATTAATCCACACATACATGCAAATCATATGCAAACAAAATAAACACAAGGTTAACACGAATTTGCTAATATCATATATATCATTCTCTCCTTTTTTTATAGTCGTCAAAAAGCATACATCAAATTAAAAAAAGACGTAAAACTTAAATATGAATATAAAATTAGTCACAAATACATATAAAATCTATCATTCTCTTTCTTTTTATAAAATTTTGATACCAATAAGTATAAAGCATACAAATAGGATACACTAATCTTCTCTTAAACATATATTTCAAACCAATGCTCCTCCTTAATAAAACATACCAAATATCCTTCAAAATATCATAACACGTGTATTCAAAAAAGAGATAAAAGCAATCAAATCTCATTTAAAAGGTGTACAATCAAATAATCATCATCATAGATATCGAATGTTATTAAAAAGTGATTAAATTAAAAAATCACACACTTGAAACCAAATATACCGAAAAGGAGACTTGTCTATGCCAATTGTCAAAAAACATGATACTAAATATTAGGAAAAAAAAACTTGATACCAATTATTTTTGTTGTTCGAAACCTATTTTTCAAAATAAAATATTACTTTTTTACAAACATTATAAGTTGTTAAAAAACAACTTGTTGATACCAATTGTAATAAAAACAATGCAAGTCAATTAATGATACGATTAATTACAATGAGATAAGGGCTATAATACCAATTGTTAATAATATCAAAAAACAAACAAAGCATCAACAAGAAGCATCAACACATAATAAAAAACAAGTTATTAACCAAAAATCAAAATAAGGTTGCAATGGCATATACAATATTCAAACAATATAAAGATACCAATTTAAAGTTACTTCATACTTAATATCTTAAGGGCTTCAAATCATTAATACTCTACCAATAACTCCCTCTAAATTCATGCATTCTAATTTTTCAATAAATCAAACTTTCAATGCAAAACATAAAAATGCATGAGAATGATCATATCAAATTATTTAACCACAAATGCATTCATGCTTGACTTTTAAAAACCTTAGAGAAGAAATAAACTTAATATGCAATTGAAATGAAGTTTCATACTCCCCCTCAATACAAGGATAATGCTTCAAAACCAAAAGTTTTAAGCACATACAATTTAAGTATCAAATTTCAATAATCCCTGTCCAAGGTCTAAACATCATTAATTTCTCCACATTCTCCATTATTTAATGTCATGCTCAAAATAATGTCATGAAATTTTCTAAAAGTCAAATTTTATGTCATGATTTATTTAAAACCTACTATAGGAGCACTTAACTTAAAATTCATGAAGTCTAGATTTAAAACTTTAGTGTACGAGACATTTGCTATCAAAACATTACGACTTTTCAAACATCTTTGAATAAACTAATGTATAAAGACAATTTATCAAAAACATCAAACCTTTTTAGTAGATAATTTTGTAAAAAAAAATCCTCAAAACTTTCAAGCCCCCTCAATAAAAGCAATTTGTCTTAAAAATAAGTAAGTGTTTAAAATACATAAGAGGGATTGAGAAGTTAAAAACTTGATTATTGAAAATATGCTCAACCCATGTTTTTAAAATGCTTATAAATGTAAAGGTGACCATATAATCTATAAGGAATCTGAACGCAAGTACTTAAATTAATCACATAAAGCATATGTCAAGACACATAAAATTTTAAACAGAAAAAACATTTTAAAAGGCTCATCAACCAGTACAAACTAAAATAAATTAAGAAATTATTAATTTAGTCTAATTAAGATTTTTGACATGTACAAACTTTAAAAATATTCAAAAATATCATGTACGGATATTATACACAACCAGCAAATAGTGCAGGAGAAAGAATTAAAAACCATAAAACTTCAATAGTTTGGTTGACCACACAACACATATCGGTTGACCGATTGACCTTTGATTGGTCTATCTATTCCTATCAATCGACTGATAGTCATCACTGCACGACATGTAAACAGTAAATATAAAAAGAATTCATCAATAGTAAGCAAACAACAAAGCTAAATTAAAATTGAAAATTTTAGATCATTTAGTTAACCAAACAACTAATATTGGTCGACTGATGTACTTACAAACCACATTCGATCAGTCAATTTAATCCTATCGATGCACCAATAGTCCACAATACGCAAATAAGACATTCACCCAAAGTATTTAAAAACAATTTTACTTTCAAGAAATCAATTATTCTAGCCAAGTAATAATTATACACATGCAATTTATCAATGTAGGTTCAGGGTGTACCTCCCTTATATGTTCATCACTAACTTTTACTAATTGAATTTTTTACATCCTTGGTTTAACAATATTGGCCATTTTTTATTTTCTTTTATGCTTATGAAGATACTCTTTAATACCTACAAAACAAATATTTAACGGACTTTTGGGACCCATATCATCTTGGATCCTTGATGGTTAGTTTTATACCTTTCGCGACCATTTGAAAAAATATTTAAATGATCAAAGAAATATTGTTGAACATGTCTCAAATGATCACAATAATGACAAGTTAGGGGTGTATATTCGTTCTTGTGAACATACCTTGATCTAGATCAATTGAAACTTTTAAATGTATCATGACAATGAGATCTTAAATTGTTCCTATATGTATGTCTAGATATAAACATTTTTCTTTGATGAAAATCTTATCTAGAATATGTATGAGGGACATTTAAAGGCATATGATGAGTATGATAAATATTTTTAGGAGAATATGACGTAAAAGGCCTATATCCATCATTTTGATGATGTGCATTAATAAAGAAATTGTGTCTATTTTTTAACACAGACACATTCATATTCTTTCTATATGATGGTCTTGATGTATACAAAAATAAATGATGATTCTTTCTATGATGAGAACTAAATGACGAAGGTCTAGAAACATTTTTAATAGATGACTTAGGTTCTTCTTTTTCTATGTTCTTACCTTTAATAAATTTTTTTCATACTTGAAGAAGATCCATTATTGCTTTTATAACCCAAACCATATCTATTATTTACAACCTTTTGACCATTCAACATGATTTCCAATTTTTCATTCCCTTTTGTAAATTTAACAAGTGAATCCTTAAGGGTATTTATCTCTAATCTAATAAATGCATTTTATTTCGCCAAATCATCATAAGCAACATTACATTTTGATTTCAATGGTTTCTTTAAGAAACTATTTTCTTCTATCAACTTTTACATCTTATATTCCATATCATTCTTTGATTCAACTTCTTTCATAAGTGTTTCATTTTCTAATTTACAACCATCAAGCAATTTCGAAGTTTCAATATACCTATCATGTAATTTCTGTTTCCTTCTATTTCATTCTTCTATATGCTTTAATGTTTCTTCATAAGTGTATTCTACATCATATTTATAATCAATATCATAGGATTTAGAACATAACGGTACATCAATATAAGACATTATGAAAGTATGTACCTCGTTATCCACGAAACATAGGAAGGCTACGTCTTCGTGTTCACTTTTCTCTTCCTTGTCTTGATAAATTTTCTCTAATTCACGCCATACTTCTTGAGCACTTTCATAATATGAATATTTTTTCAAACATCTCCATTCTCAAGGCACAACATAAAACATTTAAAACTTTATAATTAAATGAAATAAGATTTCTTTCGATTTTGTCTAATTGTAATGCTTCTTTGAATGTAAGACTTTCTATAGGTTTTGAAGGTATATAAGGATTATTTTCTACGGTTTTGCAATAATCTTCTCCTAAGTTTAAAAAGTGATTTTTCATTCTAGTTTTCCATTTTCTAAAATTGTTTTCATTAAACAAAGGAGGTACATTTAAAATAAGTATCATCTATCTTTGCTCACTAATTCATTACAATTAATCCGATGTGAGATCTACATTTGATACCAATTGTTGACCCTATATAATACCTAAGAGAGAATGATTTAGGATTTTAAAATTTTCTTTTATATTAATAAACTTAAGAGTTTAAAATTTTTTAATTAAACACAAAAGTTAAACAATTCTTAATCAATTGAATTAAAAAGTAAATAAAATAATATAAATTCATAAAAATAAAAGAGAAAGAGAAGAAGAGACACAACTTATTTATTCTGATTCAGAGCAGTGCATTTGGCCTATATTCAGTCCCCAACACTACTGTTGAGATTTTTGTTCTTATTATAATCAACAAGAATACACAATACAATTCTTTTTCAAGGCTCAAGAATAATCTTTCATTCTCCTTTTTTAAGGCTTAGGAATAACATCACAACACTCCCTTTTCTAACACTAAAGGAGAACCTCACAACACTTCTTTTTCAAGGCTCAAGAATATCCCTTACAATAAATTTCTCACAAAATACCTAACTACAATTTCACCAAAAACTCATTAACATTCAAAAGCACTCAATAATAATTCATAAACACTTTTTGTACTTCTTAGATATATAAATAATACAAAACCCATCTATTTATACTCTTCACCATGCTTCATAGTCGTTGCCACAACGTTCATATCATTTAATGTTGTATCTGTTGAAAAGTCTGTCCATTGCAAGGTTACCGTTGCGTATTCTTCATGTTCAGTCAATCGATAGGCATCATTCAGTCGGCGGATCTTTTGAAATTGTTCATTCAGTCGACCGATTCCAAGGTTCAGTCGATCGATCTTCTTTCGGTGGGCTGGTGCTCTCTTCAGCAAGTATATTTGGTCAATTGGTATATATTTGGTCGACCGACCTCTTCTAGGTCAGTACAACTCTAGCCCAATCTCAGCCTAATTAATCTAGACTTAACCCAATTCAATTCTTAACCTAATTCAACATATTTTATCAGAAACAAAACAATACTAATCAAATTTTAATACATTTTAAACAATTATACAAACTTAACACAATCAATTCATCTAATTTACCAAATACTAATTTATTCATTTATTCAACCTTTAACTAAAATATTATTTCCTGACTTACACAAGTTATTAAAATTTCACCGAATTACCAACTTAATTACTTATTCGTCAAATACACTCCAGATACTTTTCAATATACTTATTTAAACAAACACACCAAATTCTATAAACATATTAGTAGAAACACTTTGTCATCATTAAAATAAAGGTGGAACCAACCATTCCTTTAACAAAAAGAATTAGGAAATAATTATATGTTCGGTGATCCATAGACATTTATAAATTACTTGCCTTCTAATAATAATAATTTTAATAATACATATTATTATTATATATGGATCGATCATGACTGATTATGAGAAGTCGGTCATATAGTCAATCCCAAAGAATTATTGGATCCATACATATATAATCAAATCATGGCTCTAAATTGGAAGCATGACTAATATAAAATAATTTTGCAGCCCATAAGCATATAAGCATAAAGGGAAATTAATCATCATAGATATTAGTTTATAATAAGAAAAAATTATTCAGTCGGCAAATTATGAGTATCTATGACCTATTTAATATTATAATAATAATATAATATTTTAAATAATATATTATTATTATATATGAAGCTGGCTATAGCCGACCATGAATATCGACTGTGTAGTTAATCTCTTATAATAAATATAATTTTTATATGTTAATAAAATTTTTTAATTTATTTTAAATTATAGTTAGAAGTCTTTTAAAATTTTTAAAATTATTTAATTTTTAATAACTGAAGTATGCGTATTACATATATTAAATGTTTTCAATATTTTTTAAAATATTTTTAAAAAAAGTTAAATTATGGTTTTATGAAAAAAAGGACTCGTCATATAACATGACTTCTAATTTGCAACTATAAGCCTGGTGACCTAACATCATCATCATCTTCCAAACTGTATAACAAAATAGCAAAGCTGCCAATTAAAGTGTACAAAATAGCATGGGAACGTACTTTAAATTTCATTATAAATTATTAAGCGTCGGTGAAATAATTTGAAACTTGACTAAACTAAATAATAAATTAAAGGTAATTAACTGGCATATTTAATTTTTGGGATTCAAATTGGTCATCCAGTTGTTACTCTGCCAGTCTACCTACAGCAACTATTACCTACCTTGATGGTAGCCAAAAGAAGAGATCAAGGGAGAGTTTGAGCGGTTACCTGTAGAAATGAAGATCCGAAGCCTGTTCGGAACTTTAAAAAATGGGTTGATTCAATCAGTTCTTGAAAGATTAGAAACCATAGTCGCCTTTGACAGAGATATATAAACAAAGTAGAGGAAGGAGATGATCGTCGGTTTTGGTGCAAGAAGTCGTGGCTGATTTAGGGTTATGCATATGTGCTGGTAGGAAAGAGAAAAACATGTTTGGAAGATGGATCTCAGACTTCGATGTTTGAGATTTGCTTTTGTTTTACCGGATATACGTGGTTGGTGTAGGAGGAATGCATGTGTGGAGTGTGTGTGTGTGTTTTTTTTTTGGTATACTGTGTATAACTTTATTTTTGTTTAATTAATTTATTTAATTTTTCAAAAAAAAACTATTACCTACCTTGAGATAGACCGATCTCGATCGTCCACTTGGCAAGGTTTCATTGGGGGTACAGTTAACATCATTGATGACGTTTTCGCTGGAGAAGACTTTCCATTGCTACAAGGATGGAGCCGTCTTAATAAAAAAAACGTGTTTTATTGATTTTTAAAGATCATATCTTGATCAATTCTAGAAAATTAATTAAGCCCGTGGTCTAGAGATGCCTTAGATAAGACGCAACAGTTTAAAATAATTCGAGTCAATTCAAAAGATAATCTTGAGAACACTATTGGTTTAAGCACACAGTTCTTTTTATTTTTATTTTTATTTTTATTTTTTTCGGTCACTAAAAAAACTTAAGTTTTACAACAAATTAAATAAAAAGATACTGTTCAATGCCATGACTTGTCTAGGGACCATTTCTTACGATGTTTAATCTTTGATACAGAATATTGACTGGAGAGGCAATAATTACATAAAACAAAGACAGATTTCTACAGAAATTTCCCTTTATGCTGAGGTTTTACCATGTCAAATATATGCTTAACGTGTTCCTTTCATGAGATGGTACCATTCATTCTGGAGCTTTAAGAAGAAAAAGATAATTTTAGGCCAGTTAGATTCAGTTTTTTATTATAATTTTTAGTTTTTGTTTTTGTATATTTGTATTAAATTTTGTATAATTTTATAAATTTTTTAATTATCTTTCTCAATTTTTGTAAGGTATTAGTGTGTTATTTTTTAATTTATGTATTATTTTTTTATTTTTGTGTTTAAAAAACCAAAAACTAAAAACAAAGAATAGAATCATTATCAAACAAACCCTTAATGATGTGGAGCTTTCATGAGATGGACAATACTTGTTTAATAAACGCATCATCAATAGACCTGGAAAAAAAACGTAAAAAAAAGTTTGATCATTTGTTAAAAATATATTTAATATCTTAAATTTTAAGTCTTATTAAATAGTTTCTAATTTTTTAAATTATAATCAACATGTCCTTTAAATCTTAAATTTATAAATATAAACATTATTTAGAAGTATTCTTTAAATCCTCTATTATAATCAATGGATACTAAACAATTTTTACAATTTGTTTGATATATGTTTAAATTCAAAACAGTATAAAATTTATAAGTTATAAATTAAATTTTATTTAATGACAATTAAAATTTTAAAAATTAAATAACTTTTAACAAAAATATATCAATCAATAAGTATTTGCTATGAATTTAAGCACCTGGGAATATATATATATATATATAATATCAAGTGCTATTATATATAAATCCTTCAAATACTTAGTATTGCCGCAATAAATCAGCTTAATTTGGACTTTGGAGCATCACCACAGCAGAGCCACACGAATATCTTTATTTAATGTCAGATTTTGGTTTTTTTAATTCAAAAGTTCAGAGTCTAACATTTTTGTTATTTAAAAAGAAAATTAGGCCCCAAAAGCTTATGGTACGTGTATGGATTTGCAAAAATTCCAAGACTCCTATAACATTTTTGGTAAGAATTTTGCGTTGCTCAACGTAATTTCTTTTGTAATTAACGGGTTTATGTACGCCTTATATTAATTTATAATTACGTTTGTGATAATTTTTATATCTATGATATTATTCAGTTTTGTCTTCTATAGTAAATAAACACCCTTGGAAATAGAGATGAAGCTTCAAACAAACTGTGGGGTTGAAAGAGATCACAAAACTTTTTCCTTCCAAATTGAGAAAATTATTTCATGATCATGGTCCTTTAAGCATTGATAAGTTTACCGGATATAGGATCTTCCATCAACTAATTTGAATTGCTTTTGAACATCTTTGGTTCGTGTATAAAGAACAATTTACAATGGCCAGTTTGAATGCTTTTACTCCAAAAATATGCACTCTATATATAGGCTGGAACATATAGAGTACATATTTTAACAGCTTATATATATATATTGAATCATATTATTTCATGTTTTAATTATGTTTTTGTTAAATAAATTTGATTGTTTATATATGTGAATGTGTTAGGAGACTTGCCAAATTAGTTAATTGTCTCTAGAATTTTTAGAATTGATTATATTGAATGAGCTTTAGAAAAATACCATAGAAGGTGTGATTTGGTTACATAATTGAGGGATTTCTTTTGGTTAATTTTTGTTATTAGTTATAGGCTGTTCTTTACCTTTAAAATAGATTGGATATGTTACTCTTCATCTAAGATAAAGAAGATTTAAATTGAATTATTTATTAATTGTTAATTGGATTGCTTTAAACCTTATATGTGTATTAGACATTACATAAGACATAAACATTACATTGGTTAAATTTGATCCCCTTTCTTGAATTGATTTTGATCAAGTTCTATTAAGCTATATAAGCTTGTATTGAAGCTCAAGGAAGCTTGTTTTAGGGGCTGTCTTTATGAGATAAAAATTGTTCAAATTAATTAGATTATAAAGGGTTATTCTTCACCAATTAGAAATGAAGATTGATAGGTTCTTCTTGACCTTATAACAAGAATGTCTATAGGTTTCTCTTGACTTTAGAATAATATTGCATTGGGTTACTTTTCACCTTAAAGTAACATTGTAAAGATTCCTCTTGACTTTAAAATCAAGATTGTTGTAAAGGTTCATCTTGATCTTAGAAACAAGATTGCTATAAGGGTTACTCTTCACCTATTTAAAATAAGATTAGTTTGTTAGTGAATTTCTAACAAGTAGTTGGAGAAATGATGTAGTCTATCTTTGGGGTAGACACACTTCTATAAATCTTAGTGTTCATCTCTTCCTTATCTCTTTATATTTGTACGCTAGTGTTTAATTTATTATTGGTTGAATTTGTTTAATATTAGCATAAAGTTTGACATATCATTTAGGTTGAATTTTGATTAATAAATTCATTTAATTGATTTTGGTCTAAGATATTTAAGTTTTTTTAATTTGCAAAGAAAATTTTCAACACCTAATTCCGCCCCCCCTTTGGAGTGCCATAGGGCTTGTAAGGGCCATAAACTCCTTATTCATATCATGATAACATCGAGAATCCTTTAATGCAGTTGCCATAGTGGATGGCTCAACGGAGTTAGAAGGATAATGGTTGGTTACAGTGTAGAACTTTTTGGGTTTGTGGATACTATTTTGGGATCTTGTAACCATAGGATGCGTTAGTTGAGGTAGTGGAATAGTGGGTTCAAATTTAGATTGAACATGTAAAGGTTGCGCATTAAAGAGATCCATTGAAGACGAGTTTGATTGTGAAGAGATCTGTAAATAAGAGTTTTCATGAACACAATGCTTAAAGTTATTAGTTGCTGAACGTGCAGCACCAATGGTAGCTGAAGTAAAGGAAGGTAAAGGAATGGAGAAATGTAGTGGAGTTGAAAGATCAAGAGGCGTGAAAGTAGGTGACGATATGAGTGAAGAAACGAATAAGGTTTTTACAGGAAAGAGGTTCTCAACAAAATGAACATGATGTGAGTGAAAAAGTTTCTTAGATTCCAAGTATAGACAAATGTAAGTACTTTAATTTAGAGAATATCATAAAAAAGACAGGGTTTAGAGTGAGAATCAAGTTTTGATGATGTATATGGATGAAACCATGGGCAACACAAGCAACTAAAGATAAGAAGACGAGTGTAATTGAGTTTGAGATTGAAGAGTTTTT
>JAOXYD010040444.1:0-13747 GCA_028565735.1 Pinacopodium congolense | reverse complement strand
TTCTTCAATCCATAATTAATCCATTCAGATCATTGATAATCATTTTCTTAACCAATTCATAAATTTATCAATCCTTTTAATCAAACTAAGTTCTTCTGCATAACTTATCATTTTAATTTCACTTGGTAATTTTAGTTGTTAATTTCATTTGATTTGGATTCTCTAGATAATTGTAATCTAATTTGGCTTAGTACTTGTAAATTTAGGTATTCCCCTTGGGACAATAACTTAGATCTTAAAGATTTTCCTATATTATTTGTGATCGATATACTTGCCATCAGTGTTGGTTTGAAATTATGAAAGAATGAAAAATGTGCTTTAATTGTTTAATTTGTGAATTAATTTGATTATGACATTAATAGAAAACCAATGCAACATCGTGCTAACCTTTTTTGTGTTACTGATTTTAAGTCTATCTCTTATTGTAACTTGATTTATAAGGCTATTTTCAAAATTATGGCTAATGAAATTAGAGATGCTCCACTACATATCATTAGATACAATCAATCTACTTTAATTAAGGGTCGTCAGATAGGTGATAACATTCTTCGTGCCTAGGAAATTTTCAAAAATAATCATCTTAATAATGGATCTCTTGGTTTTCCTACTTAATACATTGACTAGATTCGATAATGTACTACTTCCCCTTCATATTTTATTCTAATAAATAGTTCATCTTCAAAGTTCGTTAAGGGTAATTCTAAGCTTAGACAATGAGATCCATTATCTCCCTTTTTATTCATTATTGGCATGGAAGCCCTCTCTAAGATCTTAGACCGTACTATTACTAGGAGTGGAAACTTTAATTACCATTAGAGCTGTTCTAAACTTAAGCTGTCTCATCTTTTGTTTATTGATGATCCTCTTTTATTTAGTCAAGCTGATATCCAGTCAATTAAAATTTTGTTTAAAGGTCTACATTTTTTCTCCAATCTTTCTGGTCTTGTGGTTAATCTTTCCAAAAGCCAATTATTTTTATCAAAGGATTCTATTTATCTAGAGCAAGAGATAATCTCTCATATGGGCTTTACCCTTGGTCAACTTCCTATAAAATATCTTGGCCTTCCTCTTTTTCTTGGCAAATTTTCTAAAAAGATTATATTTCTTTACTTGATAAAATAGATGTCAGGGTGAAAAAAAGTAAACCAATAGATTTTTATCATATTCAGATCAGACTTTAGCTTGTTGATTCTATCTTATCTACTTTCCACGTTTACTAGTGTACTCATTTTATCCTTCCCTCGTCATTTATTATGGATATAGAAGTCAAATTATGTAATTTTCTGTGGTCTGGAGACATTAATTCTAGTAAGTATGGAAAGGTTAAATGGAGCAACTTTTGTAGATTAAAAAAAGAAGTAGATCTAGGTATTAAACATACCAAAACCTAGAATAGAAATCTTTTAGGAGGGTTTGGATTATTTTAATGATACTAAAGCTCTTTAGGTGAGGTGAGTTCACACAATTATCCTTAGGGATAAGAATTTTTGGAATGTAAAAGTTAAAAATAATAACTTTTGGAGTTGGAGAAATTATTACAAGTTAGGCCCCTTATTAGGAACTAATTCATATTTAGGATTGAAAATAGGATTTCTACTTTTATGCAACAGAATCCTTGGCATCCTCAAAGCATCTTTAAAGATCTTACTACTCCCCACTTGATGAATGGTTCTAATCTTCCTATAGGAGCTATGATCTTTGAGATTATTAGAGACAATTCCTGTAATTGGAACTCAATTTCAAATGAGATTATTTGGAATCTATCATCAATTCCAACGCTTTATTCACCAGATAACTCTAATAGTGATAAGCTGCAATGGTTAGCTAATCGTTCAAAGATTTGTATTAATGCCCTAACTTATAAATGACTGAGACCTTACCCTATTATTGTCCCTTAGTCTAAACTGGTCTAGTATAAGAAAGCTAGTCTTAAACATAATTTTATTCTTTGGCTAGCTTTTCTTAATATACTTCAAACTAGAGATAACATATCTTTTATAGACTCCCAAAATTTTTGCTCTCTCTGCTTTATAGACTATAAAAGTGTCAACCGCCTATGTTTTGAATGTAGCTACTCAAAATCTATGTGGCTTTCTGTTCTGAATCACTTTCAGATCAATCTTACCTCTACTTCTAATCTACTAGCCCTTTTAAATTGTTCTAGAACCCTTTAAATTTCATGAACATTGATGTAAATCTTCTCAAACTTATTATACTAATCTGTGTTTACTATTTGTAGCATCAAGGTAATAATTAAACCTTTAAAGATATCTCTAAGGATGCTTAAAGCAATATCATTGAGATGGTTTCTCACATCACATAAATTCTCTGCTTAAACACATATATGAATTAATTGATATAGCTTATTTTTATATGTTACTAACATTTCTTTTATAGATACTCTTGTCAGAACGGGTGGTATAACAATGCAAGACATTAAAGATTATTTTGTTGACATTCAGATTCTACAGGTCAAGGAAAGTAAGTTATGGTGGTTTTCGGAAGAACTTTAGATGTAGATTCCTACGGGGAAAAAAGAGATTTAATGTTTGAAAGTTTAATAAATATTAAATCATCATTATAAAATGAACAGGAAATAAAAAAGAACAACTAGATTTTTTTAATAAATAAATTATTGTTCGTCACAATCTTTCATGACAACCTTTGCTGATTCCCTTGACTTTTGCTCGGACCCTTTTGGTTCTCTTTAATCCTTCACTTTGATCCTGTTTTTAGCTTTCTTTGCAACCCTTCTCATTTCTTTTGTTCTCTTTCACTTTGATCCAGTTCTTCTGTAGTCAATATGCAGCCGTGGTCTTGAAGAACAAACGAAACAGGTAGTCCTGATGATCGTTGACTTTTGCTCCTATTTTTGGTTTCCTAGAAAACCCTTTTCGTTCTCTTTATTCCTTCACTTTGATCTTGTTTTTTGTTGTTTAATAAACTTCATTACCGTCCTTTGGTAACGGATCCGTTGAAAGTGTTTTAAGGTAAAACACACACAATAAATGATGCAAGTTTGATGAGGATAGTTTTTCTTTTAATAGTGATGTCCATTACTTTGAGTGAAAAATAAAGTAGTGTTTAATATTATGTTACTTAGTGCTAGAATTCTAAGAGTACCAAATGGCTTATAAATAAACTTTGTATCTTGTTTGTTTTCTATAAAAAAAAAGGGTGAATAGAATATTAAAAAAAAAAATTTCACTAGATCCATATTTCACGTATTGGTATCAGAGCCAAATATCAATTCCAACAACATGGAAAAGATGGTGGTGCCACGATTGACAAAGTCAAACTATGAAAACTGGAGTATCTAGATGCGTGTGTTGCTCGGTGCTAATGATGCATGGGAGGTGGTTGAAACCAGATACCAAGAATCGAAAACTACCAATAATATGATGGCGAACCAACTAAAGGCGTTAAGAGAAATGTGCATAAAAGACAGGACCGCTCTCCACTGCTTGTTCCAAGCCCTCGATGAATCTGATTTCGAGAAAATTTTCGATGCGACGTCTTTGCAGAAGGTGTGGGTGAAGTTAGAAAAATGTTTCAAAGGAGCCGATCGAGTGAAACAAGTGTGTCTCCAAACTCTTCGCAGTGAGTTGGAGATCATGAAGATGAAAGAGTTAGAAAGCGTGTCTGAGTACATCATGTGTGTGCAAGTCGTGGTAAATTAGCTCAAGCGAAATGGCAAGGATTTAACCGAAACTCGATCCGTGGAGAAAATCTTACACTCTCTTACCGATAACTTCAACAACATTGTGTGTGCATTCCAATAGTCGAAGGAAATAGCATTGCTGACCGTAGATGAGCTTGCCGGGTCTCTCAAAGCTCATGAGCAATGGAAAAAGAAGAAGGATGAGTCACTTGAGGAAGCTCTAAAATCCAAGGCATCGATTAAAGACAATAAGGTGTCGTGGTCTTCTTAATCTTATAGGAAAGGACATGGCCATGGAGGTCATGGTAATGGAGGCTACAATCCAGGAGGAAATCAAGAAGAGAAGGGATAATCTAGTCAACAAAACTGGAGAGGTCGTGGACGCAGTAAATGCAATAAGGCGGTCAAATGTTACAAGTGTGGCAAGAAAGACCACTATGCGAAGAATTGCAACCATGATAAGTGCCATAATTATGGCAAAGTTGGACATTATGCGAAGGACTATTGGAGCAAGAAGAATGTGGAAGAAAACACGAATCTAGCAATAGAAGATGAGGCGAAAGAAGGTCTTCTCTAGATGGCACAAAATAGTATGAATATCAATAACAACTTAATTTGGTATCTTGACATAGGTGCAAGCAATCACATGCACGGGTTCAAGCATTTGTTCAAGGAGATACAAGAGGTGAAAGATGGCCATGCATCATTTGGAGATGCATTAAAGATTCAGGTTAAAGGACAAGGTACAATTTGTTTCTTGCAAAACGGTGGTTCGATAGGAACAATTGAGGAAGTATATTATGTGCCGGACCTAAAGAGTAACATTTTGAGTATGGGCCAACTCATCGAGAAAGGATACTCGGTGCTAATGAAAGACCAGGTGTTACAACTCAAGGATAAATAAGGGCGACATTTGCGCATGTTGAGATGGGTAAGAACCGTATGTATAAGCTCAATTTGCAAAAAGTGTAAGAGAAATGTTTGCAAGTTGATGTTGAAGAAAAAACAACTTTGTGGCATTTCAGATTTGGCCACTTACATTATGGAGGTCTAAAAGTATTGGCGAAGAAACACATGGTGCACGGGCTATTCACCTTCACGTAAAAAGATTGAGTGACTTTTCAACTAAAATACTTACATATTTAATTAATTAAATTATGACTTAACATAAATAAAGGCTGTGAAAGTGTTGAAAAGTTAATGCATTAAACTCAGCATATTTGCCTTTTGTATATGGAATTGATTTTTGTGATTTAGGTTGAAGATTGCAAAAGAATGAAATGAATTATGTGCATTTGTGATCTGATATGATTAATTGATTATAAAAATTCTTGATGAGTCATTATTTTTTTGAAAGATTAAGAACAAATTTTCAATAATTATGTTGTTGATTTTGAATTAATGTTCCTATGATTATCTACTATTTTGAGAAAATTCATTATTACTTTACTTGGGACAAGCAAATGCTTAAATGTGGGGGAATTGTTAGGGGTCAAATGGATTGAAAGTTTTTATTATTTATTGGATTATGACCCTTAATTCAGTGCTTAAATGTCTTATTTATGTTTTATAATGTATAAATTCCAGATGGTTGATCAAAGTGAAGATTGAAGAAAAATAATCAAAAAATTGGAACATTTTAGACCATTAACGTGGGTATGGAGAGACCCTTAATAGTGGTTCCTAGCCCCGCGTTAAAGGAGTCAACAAAAAATAGTCAATGGCAGTTGAGCTGTCCTTTAACAGCACTGCTGTTCTTAGAGTCAACCCACTGTTCATGGGTCAGATAGACATATCTCCTTCAAATCTCCATAATTGTTTCTTTCTCTTTTGGGGAAAAAACGGAGTCTATGGTAGCTGTAAAAAAAGGGGGAAAGCTAATATAATTCAATATCTGAACATAGAGAGAAATTCTCTAGTTTCTCTCTATAATGCTCTTAGAATTCCTTGGATTCAAACACTTGTAATTTGCGTTTTAAGTTGTTTTCTACTTTTCTTCTTGTTAGAGCTTGATTTTAAGACTCACATATGAGTCTAGAAACCATCATCATGGGTTTTTTTAACTCACATTATTAAATTATGAGCTTTGTTTTTAAGATTAATCAAAGTTCTTGTTCTTAAGTTCACACTTTTATATGTTCTTTGATTTTGTACAAGTTTTGGATGATTTAGGGTTATACTATAGTTTAGATCAACTTAAAAAGCCTATGAATCTTCTAGGAGCTTTTCTTATTTGTTTTGTAACTACTAAACTCATTATTTAAGTTATCATTTTTTGATTTGTCAAGTTATGTTGCTTAAAATGTATATGTTGTGTGCTTTGATGATCATGTGTGGCCAATTCATTTATCAGCTAAGGATTGGTGTATAAATAATTTAAGAGAGTTTGTATGCAAGATTAAGAGTCTAATTTTTGTTTATTGAAGGTTTAAATGTTCTGATTTTAAGCTGGCAACTTAAGATTAGAGTAAAAGATAATATAAGACTTGAGAAATTAACTTAGGTTGATAGAAAGGTTAATAAACAACATAAATTAATCAATGAATGACCAAACTTTGATTATTTGTGAGAGTTAGAATTATGAGATTAATTTTCTAGAAGTCACCTTCTTGAATTTAAAGCCTATTAACTTAATTTAATACATTACCAAACTTTAAATTAAGATTAATAAAGAAAAGGCAAATTATTAACCATAACTTTGTCTTGAAATTATGAAGAAACTCTAATTCAACCCTTAAAAATGTTAAAAGCTCAATTAAATCATTAATCACCTATCCTTAGCTATTTTCCACACTTTATTATTTCTTTGGAAATTTTTTAAAGTAATTTTAAGTCATTTTCAAGTGTTTGAGCAAACTTAATTTAATTTAGCATTTTTAATCTCTTTAATCAATTACTTATAATTTCTTAGATAATTGTAATCTAATTAACCTAATAATTGTAAAATATCCCTATGGTATCAACATTTGAGGTCTTAAAAACACTCCATTATATTACTTGTTCAATAGGTGCACTTGCCTTTCCTATTGGTTAATTCAAATTAAAAAATCTGTAGAATTCTAAGCCACTTAACCAACATAATAAGTAACTAGGAGGGCTCATGATAAGGTGTTTCACTTTCACGTAAATGGACTAGTTGGCTTCTCAACCAAGCCTTTAAAAGTTCATATTTGTTTTTTTTTGTTTTGTCCTTAATGAATGAAATATGTGGAATTGTTTAAAGGATGATGCATTTTGGTTTATTTATATTCATTTTACATATGGAATCGAATTTTGTGACTTAGCTTGAAATTTGAAGAAGCATAAAGTGAGTTAAATTCATTTGTGATTTGATATGATTAATTGGTTATATAACAAGGTAATAAGTCATTGTGGTTGAAAAATTAAGGAAATCTTTTCAATGGTTACGTTTGATGAGTTTGGACCATTTTTCCTATAATTATATGTTACTTTGAATTGGATGATTGATTTTTTTTCTTGGGGACAAAAAAATACTTAAGTGTGGAGGAGTTGTTAGAGGTATACTTTTATGTGTTTTTCATTCTTATTTGATGTGAATTTACCCCTACTTTTATGCTTAAATTTTAAATTTAGTTTAATTTTTTTTGTAGATTAATTTCCAATTATGAAGAACTGTGAGAAAAAGATCACGATTAGAGCATTTTAGGACTTAAATACAGGTTCGATCATAACCACCTTTAACCTCCCAAACCTTATGTTAAACTTTATCTTCAAGACTTAAATGCAGGTATTAAATAGCGTTGTTTAAGTACCGACTTGATGGCAGTTTAAATACTCAAACACCTTTTTTTAGCTAAATATTTGATTTTTTTCTCTTGTAACTTATGCCAATTTGTAATCGACATCTAAGGGACATATATATGAGCATTTTTCTGTAGAATTCAGGAGAGATTAGCAACCATAAACATTTCTTTAGCTAGATTTTATTTCTTCTCTCTTTAGGTTAGGTTTTTATTCTATTTTGATTTTTAGTCATTGTATTTGGAGATTTCAAGTTGTTTTTAAGGATTCTAGAGTTTGTACAAATGATTCAGAGTTGCATTTCACTTTGGAGCTTAGTTTGTGCATTCTAAACTCTTTACTCGTTTATTAGATTTATTCAAGAACCTCTTGCTTCAGTTTTATCCTTATTTTTCTTTGATTCATATGTGGTTTTAATATGATTTTTAGTTAACATAAGGCTAGTAAATGCTTTAATTGAGTTTCTTTTGCATATTGTATGATGATCTTTGTTTATTTGAATGCTTAATTCTTATTTTAAGTTGGCCACTTAAGATAAAAATATTATATGTATAAGGATCTAAGAAAATTAACTTAATTATTAGAAAGATCAATAAACGATATGGATTAAATTAATAAAGGACCAAACTTTAGTTAATCATGAGAGTGCTAATATAGAAGTAAGGGATGTTTAGATTAAAGTTCATAAAATTGATGCCTATTACCTAAGTTTGATGAATGACTAAACTTTAAGATATGACCAACAGGGATAAGGCATGGTCTTAACCATAACATTATATTGATTCAATGAAGATACCCTAGATTGGGCATTCCAACCCTTTCATAACTCAACTCAATCATTGAAAGCCTAAACCTTACCAAATCTCTTCAATTTGGTAATCTTTGAAGCATCCTTAGACTCCTTTACATTCATTGGAGTTTTTTAGTTTAATTAGATGAAATTTTCATTAATCACAAATATGAATTCTCTAAATAATTGTAATTTGAGTGACTTAGTACTCATAGTATTTTTCTTTTAGGATGGACAAATGGACTTTTAATTGAATCCAGTATATTACTTGTTGTTCAGTGCATTTTCCATAAAAGCTAGTCTTAAATTAAATTTGATTTTCACGTTAAAAGATTGATTTATTAAAGTTTATTTACATAACAAGACAAACTGACAACAATATGACTAGTGAAATTCCACATACATCATTGTGCACTAAATTAAAAAAATGAGAAGAATGTGTTTCACGGGATGGGAAAGGAAGAGTTTTATTTTTTCCATTTTGCAACTAGAATAACCAAAGGTAGTATCTTTATATAAAAAAAAGGAAATTGATAGAAGAGTTCTATTATTTAGATGACCTAACTTAACATATCATAATTTATAGTCATCTTGAACAAAATTAAAAAATAAAGAAATCATACTTAAAGGGTTAGTTAGTGCATTAACCTGAAGACAAAAGAGTCTTAACCCATTTAGGCTCCTTTGCTATTTTCTTCCCTGACACCAACTCCTATTCAATGCAATTAGAAGGAGAAAAAAACAACTTTGTAGTTATTTTCAGCCATTTTACTAACAAAAATTAGATTAAAAATAAATCAATAGAGATAAAACATTTTCTTGAATAGAGAGGAAGAAATATAACTAATAGTAGTGATGGGAAGATGATCCCTATTAGCAGTCCTAATTTGCAAGTTACCATCATACCTTTTGATATTAATAAGATTAACAAAAGAAGGAGTCATGTGGTTTGAAATGGCCAGGTCAAAAAGACAAATTTCAGGTATGGATATATTTTTACTATTAAGGCCATAGGTAGAAAGAGTTGAAATGATCATCAACTAAACATTCTCTTGAGTAAGAGATGAGACTGAAGATGCAGAGAAGTAAGGGCAGCAACAATATTGGTACAGTCTATCACATCATTAACAGTAGAAATGTGAAAGGCATGATGATTGTGATTTTGAGACATTTTTGACATTCTAAAATATGTTCCTTAATCTTCCAATAGTTGCATAATTTTGTGAACATTGATAGCAATATGGAAAACATCTTTGTAATTATAACATTATATGTTGGACATATCATAAACTTGCTATTTTCCTTGAGCAGCATAGGCAACATTAAGAAAATTAGATGAACTCTTTTTTTGTTCTGAAGTGGCTTGTGTTATTTGATGTTGTTCCTCTCTATAAGAATAATGGAGAAATTTAAGTTGATGAGAGTTATAGTAGGAAACTAGAAGAAGATGTCTTTTTTTGGTGTGATAATTGTCATTCCATAGGCCTTTTACAAGGATTTATATTGATTAGATTATTAACTAAAGGACTACCAAATAATAATAAGGTAGAAACAATCATTCATGACCCTAAAGATTGTCTATTGAGAGATCATTGGGTGCTTTAAAGTTAAATACAAATATTCCTTTATACTCTTTTGATGCATTAAAGGAAGACCATTGGATTTTGAATGATCATTCAACTCTTATATTTACCAACAAATCCTGAATGTAGATATTTTCCAGAAACCAAGGTACTTGCTGTATTTACTAATTGCCTCCTTAAGCTTTTTCCATTGGCTTGTTGTCAAACAAAATTTATGAACTAGAGACAGGATCCTTTTTATCTTAATATCAAGCATGGATTATGCTCGTAGCAACCGTGGTAATGAATATTACAATCACTTATACTTAAATTGTCCTTATTCCTCCTTATTTTAAAACTCTATATTTTTATTTTATGGTTTTATAAACCGAGAATGGTAAGTATCGAATTTGGTGCCTATCAACCTTGAAAATAATGGCTACTTGCTAGCCATTTCATGGCTAGAAAATTGCCACACTAAGAAAGCAAAGTTAGAGAGGCGTTAACTAAGTGAAGTTGAAGAAAGAAAAGAGAGAAGAAAAAATATATTATATGCATAATATTTTTTACTATAATTTCTCCTTATAATTCTCAATTCTCAATAGTGAAATTTTTCTATCTTTATCCATGATTTTTTTCCTTAATTTATTTAAGGAGTTTCTAACAAAATTCATGTGTCTACTTTATCTTTATTATTTTTCAGTTTCATTTAGCTACGATCCTATTCTATCAAAAGTCTAATTTTTCTCAATAAGTTGTATTAAAGCCAATCTTGTGTGTGTATGTTTGCTAATTTTATGCTCTGTGGTTGCCAATAAAGAGTGTGTCCTCCATTTTAAAAGATAAGTTAGATTATTATTCACCCATATGAAGTTATTCTTCATAAAGAAGATTTGATCGAAGCAATGGTAGCAAAGAACAAAATTGAAAAGTTTAACGAGAGCAATTTCTTATTGTGAAAGTTGAAGATAAAAACAATATTAAGAAAAGACAATTATCTAGTGGCCATTAATCAAAGACTAGCTAAGATCACAAATGAAAAGTAGATCAAAGTTAATGGTAATGCTATTGCTAATCTTTTCCTAGCACTAGTTGATGGAATATTGTCCAGTATAGAGGAGAAGAAGATAGTAAAGGAAATTGGATCAACTAACAACATATTAGGAGGTCAAACACTCCGCAATAAAATTTTTCCTAGGAAAAAACTCTATACTTTGTGTATGGTAGAATCCAATTTAATGACTAAATACTTTGAAAGCTTTATTTCCCAACTCACATAATTTGGACATACAATAGAAATAAGTGAATGTGTGAAATTTGTAACTGAACGTGTGAAATTTGTACTCAAAAGTCTACCAAATTCATATAATAACTCGTCATTAATTTAACAAATAACACAGATATTCTAGTCTTTGATGATATTACTACTACTATTCTAGAAGAAGAGAATCGTTTTAAGAGCCAAGAAGATAGGCTAGCAAGTTTACAATAAGTGGAGGCCTTGGAGATTACTAGCGAAAGATTAATGGAACGTGGTCTAAGTAGGAGCCACATTCGCAGTAGATAAAAATCCAAAAGTAAGAAGAACTTCAAGTGCTATAGTTATAGTAAGAAAGGTTAGCTGAAGAAGGATTACTAGAATCTAAATAAGAAAGATTCCATTCCTTAAGGAAATATGATAATCACTTCAAGTAATAGAAGTACAATGATTTGTGAAGCAGCAGTGACTTTTAAAGCAAAGAGAATATTTACTGATGTATGACTTCTCAATTCAACAGCTACTTTTCATATAACCTCTCAAAGAGAATGGTTCCATCAGTATGAATATGTATCTAGGAGATCTATATGCAATTACAATGATCAAACTCTAAAGATCATTGATATCAACACCATCAAGCTGAACATGTATGATAGCATAATTTAAACTATTGAAAAATTCTGCCATGCGGAGGGCTTAAAAAATATTTTGTTATCTTTAGCATAACTAGATGATATTAACTTCATATTTGAAATTTAATGTAATATTACGAATGTGATTAAAAGAATGCTTTTATTTATGAAAGAAAGGAAGATATTTACAAATCTATATATGTCAAAGGGAAAAACTTTACAAGAAAGAGAGCCATCAATTCGATGACTAGTCTAAGTGAAAAATCTACAATGATGTATTATAAAATATTTAGACATATTTCTAAATAAGGAATGAAGATACTTATAGAGAAGAATCTAATTTCAAGTCTTATAAAGGAATCATTATCCTTTTGTAAACATTGCAAAGTGAGTAAGTAGTATCGATTGAAGTTCAACCTATCAAATTTTAGAAGCAAGGAAATTTTAGAATTTGTTCACTTTAATGAATGGTAAGTACTGGCTACATCCTTAGGAAGAGCAAATGTGATAGGTTGAACTTCAATCCTTAAGAAGAGCAAATGTATGGTAAGTACTAGTTACGTCCTTACATCCTTAATAATTATTCTAGGAGATATTGGGTGCATTATATCAAGAGGAAGGCATATGTGTATGCAGTTTTCAAATTTTATAAAGCACGGGTAGAACTTGAATCTTGTAAAAATATCAAGTTTTTATAGATAGATAATGGAGGTGAATTTTATCGTAAATAATTTAAGGAATTCTACAAGTAAGAAGGCATCAACATGCAGTTCAGTAAGGTATACATTCAATAAAATAAATTGATAGAGCAGATGAATAGAACTCTATTGAAGAGAATAAGAGATATGATGAGAACTATAGATTTAGACAAGAAATTCTGACCATAGGTATCAATACCACATGTTATAAGGTGAATTAAGTTCCAACGATTGCAAATGAGTTGAAAATTCCAATAGAGATATGAATTAGTAGACTAGTAAATTATTCAAACCTCTATATAATTAAAATTCCTTCCCATATGATGTATAACTCCTAAGAAACCACAAAGTTGGATCCAAAATCTAAAAAATTTATATTCTTGGAGTATATTGAAGGTGTGAAGGATTATCGCCTATGAGATCTCATTTCCCATGAGGTTGTTATTAGTAGAGATGTTTTTTTTTTAATAAGAAAATGAGAATTAAGAGTAAGAAGAAGGTGTTGGCACCTAAAAAGAGAATAAATAGACTAAAACAAAATAGGTGGAAAGGGAAGTTGACTAAAATGATTATTTTGAAGCTACATCATAGCACGAGCAATGAAAGCCAATGAAATATGATGCTTCAGGCACTCGGTAATGAACTAGCACAAGAAGATCACCAAGTTGGCACTTAGATGATATTATGGAAGACAATTTTATGTATTATCTTTTAACTAATGATGAAGAGTCATCAACTCTTCAAGAAGGAATTAATAGTTTAGATGCATCTTAGTAAATGACAGTAATGTAGGATGAAATTGAAGATCTTCATAAAAATAAGACATGGGAGAAAATATCATTATCATAAGGAAGAAAGCCTAATGGCAA
Source organism: Pinacopodium congolense (assembly GCA_028565735.1). NCBI lineage: Eukaryota > Viridiplantae > Streptophyta > Magnoliopsida > Malpighiales > Erythroxylaceae > Pinacopodium > Pinacopodium congolense. The sequence continues at coordinate 515 of JAOXYD010040444.1, read as the reverse complement.
TAAATGGGTCTATAAGATTAAATGGAGTGGTGATGATCAAGTGTAGCAATATCGTACTAAAATGGTGGTGAAAGGATATGTTGAGAAAGATAGAATTGGCTTTAATGAAATATTTTCTCTTAGGGTTTGACTTACTACAATTCAAGTAGTCCTGATAATGTATGCTACATTTGACGTATATATGAAGCTGTTAGATATGAAAGCTACATTTGTTTATAGAGATCTTAAAGAAGAGATCTATATTCTCCGGTCAAGTTTTGAAGAAAAATGAAAAGAGAATTAGTTTACAGGTTGAAAAAATCTCCATATGATCTAAAATAGGCATTAAGGTATTGGTATATGTAATTTAATTCCTTCATTGTGAGCCTTAGATATAGCAAACTGAATGCAAAACTTTGTGAAAATTTTAAGAGGTTTGGTAAATATAATTTTGTAGTCTGATTGCAGTTGGCCACATATAAAATTAGCTCAAATTAATCTATCTTTCATGCACAATTTAACAATTTAATTTGAGA
>JAOXYD010040433.1:0-13748 GCA_028565735.1 Pinacopodium congolense | reverse complement strand
TCTACCTAAAATCAAAGGAATTTCATGTTCATTATTTATATCAAAGATCACAAAATCAATAGGAAATATGAACCTATCAACCTTTACGAGTACATATTAATCAATTCCCTTAGGATATTTCACTAATCTATTTTCCAAATAAATGCTCATCTTAATAGGTTTAGTTATCCTTAGCCAAATTCATGGAAAAATTTATCAGACATTAGATTTATTCTAGCCCTTAAATCAGCTAATACATCATGCAAATATGTGCTACTAATAGTACAAGGGATTGAGAAACTCCCCAAGTCTTTCAACTTTTAGGGTAGATTGTCCACTAAAATAATTGAACATTCTTCCTTCATTGCTTTTCTAGAACTCTTTCTCTTCTTTTTTTCTTCATACACATCGCGTATAAATTTTGCATTTTTAGGTTCTCGCATAAGAGATTTGACTAAAGGTGTATTATTGCCTAATCGCTTAATAGGTTCTAGAAACATACCTTTATGCTCCCCTGATTGTTTGTTGTTTGCTTTGTCTAAGTCCACTCTTGTTGGTTTATCTTCTCTAATAACCTCTTCTTTACTTTCCCTAATTTCTTCTATGCTTTTTTTCGTCTTCCACCAACCTTATGGGTGGATGTTTTGTTCTCCACCCTCAAGAACACTATATGCATTTTCCCCTTTGGATTCTTCTCAGTATTGCCTAACAAAGCTCCACATATCTCAAAGGCACTCTTTACCAACTACCCCATTTAATTTTCTAGGTTCTTGATCGATGCCTCAATATGTTGAAATCAAGGATCACATGTCACAGTGCATTTAGCCAATACATCCTCTAAAATAGGCTATTTTCTTCTATGAGATTGAGGATGGAAACAAATGTGGATGATTTTTGTCCTGATGAACTTATGCTCTCTATGAGAAGTTTGGGTGATTACACTATCTAATATTATAAGTGTTACTATAACGATTTATTTGGAGATTTTCCATATAGTTTACTTTCTCTACTTGCATTCTGACACCTATTGACTAGCATTTATGATTGGGATGTCTACTTCCATGAAAATCATAAGCCATAACTTGAGTTGTAGATGATGAAACTGTCATTTTTCTGGCTTTCTCGTGAGAGCTTCCACCTTTGTTTCTAATGAAGACACAACATTTACACTATGAACTCCCCTATTGGACCTTGGTTTCTACCTTGCACTCCCCCACTAATAGGTATTCATTACAATATTATTAATAAGCTTTTGTAATTGTTTAGGTGTCTTAAAGCTGGTTATGCCAAAGGATGATGAATTTATAAGTTGTTTTATGGCAAAATTCAATCCTCCATGGAAAGTTTACATTAGCATGCTTAAGTCGAAACCATAATATGGGCACTTCTTAAGCATGTCCTTCCAGTGCTCTTAAGCTTTATATAAGTTTTTCTACTATCACTACTGAAAAGAGATAATGTCGTGATAGAGACAAATTTTATTTTATTTTCGTATGTGAAATCAGTTAAAATTCTTCCCTATTTTTTGGTTAAAAGAACTCAATTATTGTTATTATATGTTAAATGTGATGTTAGTTGGTTTAATACTCAATTATCTCAAATAGTTGAATCAATTAACATTCAATTCAAATTCAATTCAAAACCAACAATATAGCAGTATACCGGTCAACAAGTAATATAATGGAGTATTTTTATGACTCCAAAATGTCTATCTCACAGGGAACTAGTATGACTACTAGATCAATCAAATTAAATTTATTTAGGAACTAAAGATTGCTAAATTAATTAAGCTAACTAAATTAACGTAAAAACTTCCAACTATTACTATGATTTCCAAATTGCTTAAGGATTATGAAATTGAATAACATTGCTAAGGCCTAGGCTTTAAAAGGCTTAATTGAGTTATAAAATGGATTGAAATGCTTAACCTAAGGTCTTCACTAAATCAAGACATTGCTATGCTCTAACCATCCTCAATTGATCTTTGGTTATTTCATCAAATAATAAGTATTAGGCTTAAAGTTCAATAAGCTTTAAGCCTAATTTCCATATTCAAGGTTATTACCCTTATGATTAACCAAAGTAAATTTCTCGAATCATTCATTAAAACCATATTGTTTACTGAATTTTCTAATGATTAAAGTAGATTTCTCATATCTTTAACCATCTTTAATTTTATCTTACATAATCATGTCAAGACAAGCTTCAAATACTTAAACAAACAAAGATTGACATCCAAACATGTGTTTAGAACTTAACTAGAGCATTAAAGAACCTATCCTTAGCAACGAATCAACTTAAAACATCATATATAAATAATAAAATTTTATCTTCATCAAAATAGTCAATGTTCTTGAACATATGAATAAAGAAAGAAAAATAAGTGAAAGAAAGGTTTATTTTTCACCAATTGTTATTCCAAAGTGTTAGACATCCTTCAATCAACTTAACAAACTCCTGGATTCCTTATAAACAACCTAAAAATATCATTAACAAAGTTGAAAAAGAAAAATAGAAAAGAAACCTAACTAAAGAAAGAAAAAAAGAAACCCTAAGCTAAATATCAGATTCGAAGCTCTCAATCTATTGTTTCATGCACGAATTTAGGTTTTATTTCTTCATATATGTCTCAACTACAAGTGCAAAGCAAGTGGACAAGTTACAGTCAATCATAATTGAAGAACCAGCTAGAAATATCTCCACTGTTATTTAAACGACACTTGAAAAACATTTGAACGGCATAGTTTAAACCCCCACGTTTGACTCCTAATCTTGACTTAAACGTATGTCTTCAGGGGTTAAACACTGATTAGCTTGATACCCAAGTTTGACTATTGTTTAACTCCAATCCTCATATTTTCTTGAATTTTCACTTCAATTTGATGTTAACCTACAAATTAAACATTTTTAGCATAAATAAAACATTTTAACATCAAAATATCGAGGTAAATCATATGAAATGAACCCATATCAACTCCTCCACACTTAAACATTTGCTTATCCTTAAGCAAATCAATCCATCATCAATTTCAAAACAACATGTAATCTTAGGTAAATAAACAATCCATCAAACCATAACATCGAAAACTTTCCTTAATCATCCAGTCATCAAATAGATCCTTAAGATGCCACATGATTAATCAATCATGTAAATTAACATCCAACTTAAGATAACCTCATATTTTTTCAAACTTTAATATAAATCACATAAGTCAATTTCAAATATAAAATGAACATTTCCAAAGAAAAATGAATAATGTTTTAACAAAAATCACATCATTTAAACATTAAGCACAATCATGAAACAAAAAAGTGAGCTTTTATGGCTTGGTTGAAAGGTCAATCAATCTTTTTACTTAAAGATGAATATTTTGTCATGAACATCCCCATCTCCTTAATTGAGTCACCTCACATCAACTTTCTACTAACACCATTCTTTAACTTCAACCAATTAGTTTGAATCCAGCGAACTGAATGAAAAACTTGCTCACTTTTAATAAATTTTAAGCACTTTTTTTTCAGTTTTCCATTTCATTTTGATTTTGAAATTGATTTCAATACAAGATATGAAAATTTCTAAAATAAGTTCCAAATCACTTTGAAAGTATGCATTTTATAATGGGAAAATTATTATGATAATTAGATATTCATTATCCAAAATATAAAGAAATTGAAATTAAATGTTAATTAACATGATTAGTTAAGAATATACCATCTTAATTAATAAAAAATAATGAAAATCAAAAGGAAAAATGCCTATAATACCCATCAAAATAAAAAAAAATTTCAAAAATTATAAATTACCATTAAAAAGTGATAAAATAATAAACTTGTGGATAATTAAACACAAGTATGAAACAATCATTCCCTCATCTATACTTAAACTGAACATTATCTTCACTATTCGTAAGAATAACCATAAAGACGAAATGGGATATAAAGGGAATGAAAGCACCCTAAAGGAAATGATAAAATCTATTAACGCTCTGTTGAAGTGAACATTGAAATTTGATCTTTTCTTGCTATTGAAAACAAGATAAGTAAAATGAAAGCACTCGAGATAAAATAAAATAAACCATGCTCTATAGATAAAAAGAAAGTCATCTAAGTACATCAATGGAGTCAAAATATATTAAATAACCCATAATCCACGATAAGCAACTAAACTATAACTAAGGTAATTGAAATGCAATTGAAAACAAACATTAAAACAAACAACAAAATCACATGACCATAAAAAAAATGTCTGAGAAGAAACAACTAAAAATCAAGACTCTAGTCATCTACCTACTGACATGCCTCCATCCTTGTCACTAGTATATACTCACCACAGTTTGCTCTATAAGCATTAATCAACCCTCAAGTCTTACAAGAATGGATCTCATATCAAAGGAAGGCTATAAGGAAGGTGTAGGAGGAACATATGCTCGAGTATGATTATTTGGTGGTGGCCTATGTATGCTTAAAGAAGCCTTAAAGGAAGCCTCCCATATACCTTCCTCGGGAGCTAGAATAGGGGTAGGCATTGGAATATCATCATCATCAATATGCTCACTTGCCTTTAATTATCAAAAAGCGGCGTTCCTCCACTCCCCACAAACTTAATAATATGACCAAATCTTAATAAGTGAATAGGAAATAAAGTTGGTTGGATGAACAGCTACCTCACCAGGAAAGGAAACTCGTGCTACCTAAACATCCTCGTGAGTAAATATTTAAAATGGAATATATTTGTCTGGCGAGTAAATCTGATGGCATTTATCATGCTCTATAAGATAAAACTAGCTAAATAAAATCCTTTTATTGCTCCTAATCCATGCAATAACTTATACAAAAGATAGGTCTCATCAAATCTAATCTTATTGAGATGACTGGCCCTAAGAAGCATATTAGATGGCCACAACTATATGACCTATAATAGACAATTGATTAGTAGGATACCCTCTCTTTTCAAGTGGACTAAGCAATTCTAAATGAGCTTTAGCTGTATCAATAGAGAAAGATGGATTAGAAGGAGCTAAATCACTTTGCACTTAATCTACCCTATGAACATAAATCTCTACTACATTTGGCCCCGATAAAAATGAAGCAAGGAAAGAAAGAGTGATGATAATTAGGGTACCTCAAACCAAAGAGAGAATATCTTGAAGATCAGAGGTATTCCTTTCTTCGATATTAGTGAAGAAATCCTTCACTAGTAATGGATAATATGGATCCACTAAGGTGAGTCTGGGGAGCCATTAGAGAGCTTGAAAAAGAGGTGAAACTTGGAATTCAACCTTTACATCAGGCTCCATAGATCGCTTGATGATAAAATCATTATTATGCTAGGCAATAAACCAATTAGAGTTCTCTTAACTGGTAAAAAAGGAATGATCAAACTCTTACCTTGTTTTTAAGCTAAAGGCTCAAGTAGAATGCCTAGGTGCCATTTGAGTTAAAACAATTCAATAATCATGACGAAAACAATCGAAAAGCACAAAAAATTTGAAAAATTTTCCTAAGAAATTGCATGAATATTTAATTCATTGGAAAAAGTCCCTAAAATTTGATCATGAAATTTACCATTAGAAAGCTCTTGGAATTTTTAGCACAATGGTATAAAAATCTAAACGAATGGAGCATTAGAACTCAAGAAAATTAAGAAAATTACCTATGGATGAATAGTCGAACTAAATATTTTAGAGCAATTTTAGAGCAATTTTATTATGTTTTTGGCCCAATTAATGATATATTTGGATTCAAATTTGAAAAAGAAGTAAATAGACACCAAGAACATTGAATTTGGATGAGAAATGAGGGTTTTAGGGGAATTGGAAGCTAAAAGAGTGAAAGAGGGTTGAGATAGAAAGTTTGGTGAAGAAGATGAAGAAAGACTTGAAATAGTGTTATTTATACGTGAAACAGGGAGTTAAATGGTGGTACTTAGGGAGTTAAACAATGATATTTAACTAGTCGCATTAAGTCTCTAGATAAGAGTAAAACATGGGGTTAGAGGGTTAAATGTGACAAAAATCACACCAAACTCACCAAATTAATCCCATTTCAAATCCTAATCATTCTAGATGGATTAAACATAAAATTGAACATGGATCAAGGTTAAAACACTTAAATCACATTGAAATCAAATTAAAAAGGATTAAAACACACTTAAAACAAAGATTTTACTACTAAAGAAAATAATTAAACTTAAAAGAACAACTAAAACACTTAATGAAACTTAGACCACACAAAATTGAAAAAGAAACACACCTAAATACTTATGGGATATTTCGTATTATTGTTGGTTCATGTATTTAGTTAGTTTTGTATTTTTATATTAGTTTTGTGAGTTTTTTTTTGTTTTCTATGTTATAATAGTATTTTTTTTCGATTTTTATGCTAATTTTTTGTTTCTATGTTTATAAAAACAAGAAACTAAAACCTAAAATCAAAATGATACAAAACAAGGCCTAAGAAAAGTACAAAAAAGAAAATCACAATAAAGACACACATAACTAAAAGGCTTAACACTTTACTAAAACAAAAAAAAAACTTAAATAACTAAAAACAACTTAAGACTTTAGAAACACACTAAATAAAATTAAAACAAACACATTAGGCTTGAATTAAGGATTCCCACTAGAATATTATAAAATTAACTTAAAACACACCTTAAAAACACACTAAACTAAAATTAAACCTAAGACACACCAAATTGAAACAAATGAACTTAATCCATGGTTCAATAAGTGTTTTTTAGGGAATTTTAATCAAAATTTGAACTCACCATCTAATTGATTGGATCCATTCTTTTCATAAGGGCAAGCTAATTCCCTAAAGGCCCTTACACCTTTAAGCAAGTGTTAAAAAGCATCATGAATGCTATCTTTGAAGAAAAATAATAAAAAGGTCATACCTTTAATAAAGTAACATGGAAGAAGGTTAAGAATTACTACTTTTGACCTAGGAATAAACATAGTAACACTTAGAAAATAAATGAACTCATATGCTATTTCACTTGACTTATCCTTATCAATCTCATCACAAGCCTCCATCTCTCTCTCCTTTGAATAAGTAAAAATATTTTCCTCACCACCAATGATATTTTCTCCATGGCTTGTACTAGTTTCTTCTCCTAAGGAAAAGTGTTGATTTATAGTTTGAGAAAATTGAACCATAAAGTCATTCATCACTCGCCAATGTTGTTTTAAAAGTTTTAAATGCTTCATTTTCAAAATTATGGCTATGATTCATGCTCACATCAGCTTCCATATCATTATCTAAATGAAAAATTGATTAATCATTTTCCAAAGCTGCATCATAAATTCCAACCTTTTCTAAGTCAAAAACTTGGTAATGATTCAAGCAGTCATCAATTTCCACATCATTAAGATCATAGGGAATTAAAAAATCTTGCTCATTATCTTTTTTTAGAAGGAAATAGAAAATTATTTCCTATCATTATGCATGTCAAATGTATTTAATTCACTTGATTTTAATGCAGGGAAGCATGTAATGGAAATCAAGAATATTCTTGAATAGATTTTTCCAATTGTGCCATTTTGGATTCTAGCAATCTATAAGAACCTTATCCCTAATCCCACTTTCTTTGATAAGGGAATGCATTTTTCTAAATTCTACCATTAAATCCTTCGTTTCAATTCATTTGGCCAATCTAGTTTCATGATTAGGTAAAGGTTCATAAGATGATATAGAAAATTGCTCAAAAGAATCATGGAAATAAGATGATTGTCAAGAACCAAAGGATGGTTCAAATTATGATAGATTTTGCCATGAATAATCAAGATAAGATGAATGATCAAAAGTATAGGATTTATGACATGATGCATCATGGTTCGCCAATTCATTACTTACCACTTTAGGCTCATACCATTGGTGGTCTTACAGATAATGAGATTGCCCCCACATCTTTTAATTACTAGAAGTACCCACTAAAAGATGTGAAAAAAAAAACTAAAACACATAAAATAAACACAAAACATAAGAACACAGAAAACAAACAAGGAAAGAAAAGGACCAAAATATAAATAATATTTACAACCTAGAGTAATTAATATCGATATATTCCTAATATCTTAACCTATGCTCAACGACACCTATAACTTTATCTTCTTTGGTTTAATACTCAATTATCTTAAATAGTTCAATCAATTAACATTCAATTCAAATCTAGTAATACGAGAGTGTATCGGTCAACAACTAATATAATGGAGCATTTTTATGACTTTGGAATGTCTAATCCACAGGAAACTAGTGTGACTACTAGGGCAATTAGATTACAATTATCTAAGAAGTCAATATTACTAAATTAATTAAGTTAAAACTACTAAATTAACATAAAAGCTTTCAACTACTGCTATAAATTCAAAATTGCTTAAGGATTACTAAATTGGATAACTTTGCTAAGGCTAAGGCTTTAAATGGCTTAATTGGGTTATGAAATATGTTCGAGTGCTTAACCTAGGGTATTCACTAAATCAAGATATTGATGTCGTTAGGACAATGTCTTATCTCTAACCATCCTAAATAGGGAGTTGATATTTCTTCAACTAATAGGTATTAGGAAAATTTAAGAAGTTCTAATCATAATTTCCATATTCAAGATTAGTACCCTCATGATTAACCAAAGTAGATTTCTCGAATTCTTCACTAAAACCTTATTATTTACTGAATTTTCTAATGATGAAAGTAAATTTCTCTAATCTTTAATCATCTTTAATCTAAAGTGATTAGGTCAAGACAAGCTTTAATATCTCAAATAAACAAATATTAATATCCAAACATGTGTTTCGAACTCAACTAGAGCATTAAAGAACATGTCCTTAGCAAGAAATCAACTTAAAACATGATATATAAATAAGTAAAATTCACATTCATCAAAGCAATCTGTTTTCTTAAATATATATGAATAAAGAGAGAAAAATAAGTGAAAGAAGGGTTTAGATTTTACCAATTGTTGTTCTAAGATGCTATACAACCTTCAATCCACTTAATAAATTCCTAGAATCCTCATAAACAACTTGAAAATAGCATGAACAAAGCTGAAAAAGAAAAAAAGAAAAAGAAACCCAACTAATCAAAGAAAGAAAGAGACCTTAAGCTAAATATCATATTTGGAGCAGTAAATATATTGTTTCATGCATGAATTCATGTTCTATGGCTTCATATTTTTCTTAGCTATAAGTGGAAAGCAGGTGCACAAGTTAAATTTCATGCTAACCTACAAATTAAACATTTTAAGACATAAATCAAACAATTTAACATTAAAATAGGGGTGATTCAACATCAAAATATCAAGGAAATTCGTATGAAATGAACCCCTATCAAAATGGAAGGTTTAATCTTTTAACACAAGTTATGGATAAAAGCATCAAATTTTGTAGAGATCTGGAGTAAAACCAAAGGTAGCTTTACTTCCTAGAACATCAATGAAGTTATGGATGAGCTCACAGGTGATTTGTACAGGCTGCTGTTGAAGTTTGAAAATAGTGACATCAATAGCGGTTCAAACTAGACTATTGTTAAAGTCATTAAATCACTATTGAGCTTGTTGATGGTGCAAACTAAAAAGGGAAAAAGTTCTTTCATCAAACACATATTTTACTATATTAGGAAAAGATATAAAAAGGCACAATAAAACCAAACAATGTGGTAGTTTTCCAATCTCTTTAGCCAATAGTCATCTTTTTGATTTTCTAGCTTATGTTTGGGTTCTTAAGTTAGGTTTTCTTATAGATTGATGTTCAGTCCATTTAGTTAAGTTATTTTACTTATACTTGAGCTACATGTACTGATGTTCTAGAGATCTCTCAGTTGAATTTTGGTAGCTCTCTCGCGGATCACCAAATAATAAATGTAACAAAACCTTACTATATAGTAAGGGGAGCTTGGGTTGAATCCAAAGGGAGATAGGGTGAAAATTCTATTTCTAATATTGTAAAGAAAAAAAAATGAAAAACCCTCAATCCAAAGAGAACTAATGTAACTAAGATGTAATAAAATAACGAAAAGGACAAATACAAAGTAAAAGAGGATAAACTAACAACGATAGCAAAGAAATGGGTTGAAGGTTATCATAGAGATTTTTGGTCAAATATTGATCCTCAAATCTAAATAAAAGATGCTCTAGCTATGGTGCTAACCTATAGTTTCAAATAAGCTCTCAATCAATCCCTCAAACGTAGTGGCATCTAACAAGCTCTACAAATACCCCTAACTTTACTAAAATATTGAATAAGCTCTCTAAGTTTAATATCGAAGAAGCCTTAGATTCTAAAGGATGACTAGCTTAGGCCATCTATATAAAAGCTTGGAAGGTTTAACCTAAAGGATTGGAACCCTAGACTAGTTAGCTAAGTTTACCCATAAATTTAACTAGCTTATTGCTTCTTTTGGGAGTCACGATGGACTATTACATATTACATGCTTAACCCTAGCTTTAAAATTAGGAAATTACCTAAAGGGTGATCTAACTAAAAGGTAATACCTAATTCATGACATTTACCTAAGTTGTAAAACCAACTTATGCAGAAAAGCACCACTTCAATTCAAACTCAACTTCATTGTCCCAAATAACTGCCCATTATCCTTAAAATACCATTAAATCCCTAAACGTCTAACCATACATGCTTAAACTAATCAAGATATAAAATCCAAACACCAAAGAAAAATCTAGCACACCATGTAAGAACAAAATCTTAAACTAAGTGATCAAAAACCTAAGAACAAGCATCATTTTCAACTACCAAGAAAAAAATCAACCACAAACATCAAGAACAAGCAAAAACCCAACCTTGAACTAGTGAAATTATTGCTGGAAATTGAAAACAAAATCATTCATTTATATAAAACAAAGATTCATTATAACATTTAAGAGAAATAACCACAAAATTCATCCAAAATTCAACCAAAACATACTATAATATATAGAAATAGGACTACATTAAGGAAAGAATTAAAAAACATGGAAAGGCAAGTTAACACAAACTAAAAAATGGAAATGAAAGCTGAAAATAAAACCTAGACTAAAGAACATGAAAATTAATGAAAAAGAAAGAAAACGAGAGGAAAGCGATGTTGTCAAATGGCTGCCGCTCCCCTTTAATGGCTACTGACCCCCCTTTTTCTATCTTAGGAGGCTTTGTATATAATTTCCAACAAGGGTAAAATGCCTCCAAGAAAAGACCATTTCGTCCTTTTTTTCACTGTACTAAATCATTAAGTCAATCGAATCAAAAGCATCAGTCAACTAACTAAAAAGAATTGATCGATCGATCTCTAAAATAGTCCAAGCTCCTGAGAAGGTGCAGCTTCTTTTCCTCTCTAACTTTCTTCTAAAACCAAAATATTTAGTCCAAAAATTATGTTAAAGAATTAAACCTACCATTAAAAATAATATAACACAATTTAAGCACTTTTAAACTAGAAATAGGGATGAATTTAAGTGATATAATATATCAAAACATAAAAAAAATTCTTCCCTACCATATTAACATTTATATTGATTCCATCCTAGTTAGTTTTGAATGTTTAATGATTTTCAAGGTTTTAATATATGAATATTATAAGAACTTGTGTTTATATTTGCATAGATGTTCTTTTTTCTAAAATTTTAACTCTCTTATTAGTTTATTAAGTTTTGATTTTTTACCGTTTAATTTATGTTTCATTAATTGCAATGGGCGTGGTTAATTAACTCATCATTTTCCTTTAGTTTGTGATGTTTTTTATTAGGTTTTGCCTTATAGTTAAAGTCTGTGCACTTTCTTAGGTTTTAGATTGTTTAATTTCAATTTATGCCATGTTTTTAAGTGCTAGAGGTTCTATTTTTGTATGTTTAATTTTTAGTTTTATGTGTTGGCTTGAATCAAGTTGATAGTTCGAGTAAAAACCTTAGGTTTCCACTAAATTAGTTTTGAATCTCAATCTTCATTACTTGTCTAAAATTTTCTAGCATGTGTACATTGGATTTTTTTTCTGTTTTTGGTATAATTAAAATGTTTGGCTAAGTGTTTAAGGTTTTGAAGGTATTTTAGGGTTGATAGGCAATTATTTGTGAGAATGAAGTTGAGTTTTTATTGAATTGGTGGTTCTAGATTTAGGATGGATTTGAACTTAGGTTTATTGTCAAGACTTAGGGAATCTTTCAAGGTTTAATCACCCTTTCCATTATTTTTAATTCTACTGCTAGGATTAATATTTGTGATACACAATAGTCATTAGAAATTTCTGTAAGCAGTCATAAATTAATCAATTTTATCTGCAAACTTAACCAATTAGTCTAAAGTTTCAATCCTTTAGGTTACACCTTCCGATCTCATGTATTGGTAGACTAAGTTAGTCGTTCTTTATTGTCTAATTCTTCTTCTCTATTAAACTTAGAGAGCTTATTATAGGTTATAGTATGGTTAAGGGTATTTCTACAGCATATTAGATTTACCCACTTTAAAGAAACTTAGGATTCAAGAACCTATTTAAATCTATAGGTTAACATATTAGTTAAAACACATTTTGTTTACAATCGAGGAACGATGATTGCCTCATAATCCTAATGATACCTTCACCCCATTTTTTAAAATATTTTTATTATTTTTATCAAAATTTTCAATATTTTTATCTCCTTGGTCTCATTCATTACATCTTAACTTACTTATTTCCCATTGCATCAGGGGTTTTTGTTTTTATTTTTTTATATAACATTTAAAATAGCAATGGCTTACTAGTTCCTTATGGTTTGATCCCAGCTTGTTGTACTACATAGTGAGGTCCAGTTAAGTTTATTATTTGGTAGTTAGTGACAAGTTACTATGTCGTTACATAATTTAACCAATCTAAAGGGAGGAAAATACCTTATTAAGAATTTTTCAGTTAGCCGATTCTGTGATGTGGTGGAACTAGGGGGATTTTCCTTCATCAATAACTTGGCTTCACTAGGCAATATGAAAGGAAAGAGCCACACTTTAGTGGCTTCTTCTGACAGTTCTTTTAGCTTGAAGGTGTCACATATCTGTATAAAATTGAAAATGTAGACGTTTAGATCTTCATTTGAGAGCTAGTCAAATTGTACATAGCTTTGAAGCATTTGTATCATCTGGGGTTTAATATTAAAACTTGCACCTTCAACCCATGGTCTTTAAATACTAGACTTCATTCCTTGCAATAAGGGTCTAGAAAGATCTCTAATCATGAGCTATAATCTTAATTCCAACCCTCGCTCCGTATTGTTAAATTGTGGCTCTAAAATCTTTAACTTGGTGCTAGCTTTTGACTTCTTCTCTCTTAATCCTTTTCAAAGATCCACTCAACTTTAGAATCTGCTTCAATGGGAGAGATAGGATGAATCTTAGTTATGCATAAAGATACCTAACCTAAAAGTTAAAGAAACAAATGCAAAGGTGATAGGGGTCAAATTGATATGATTTTTATAGTTAATTTGTTGAATTACGACCCCTATTTTAGTGTTTAAATGTTTAATTGATGCCCCATAATCTTTGATTTGCAGATTGGAGCTTAATGATCAAGATTGGAGCAAAAACCATCAAGAAAGACTCTTTATATCAGGGTAAAACGACCCCCTGAGAGGATGCCGTTATTGAAGAACAGGGGGCCGTTGTTGGTGTTGTGCAGTCGAGGCACAACGGCACCCTGACAGGGTGCCGATGTCCTGGTGGCAGGGTGCTATCGTCCTAGAAGTCAACAATTTCAGCTTGGTGTCTTGCAGATTTCAACACAGGCGTGATTCCAATCAATTCCCTTGTCTGGTGGCA